>JAVJIF010009528.1:0-136656 GCA_038442645.1 Agave tequilana | reverse complement strand
CCATGAGGTCCTGCATCAAACTGGTTCTCTCCGGGAAAAGTTCCTTCGAGTTTGCCTGGATGCTTCTTGAAAAATAAATTGAGAACATCCATCATACTGGAAGCTCAGAGCAAGCTAGGGCATTCTGACGCTGGTCGAACAGCTGGGGATATGCTTGAAAGAGTTAAGGACCCTAGAGAAGACTAGTCCGGTAGACGAGGCTCGACTAATGCTGAATAACTCCTCACCGCTCAAAATGCGAGAGGAAAGAGATGGAGGAGCAGATGGCTAAGGAGCCCCGTCACCTCCATGACGTCCAAGCCAGATACCAAGATTGGTTGATGACTCCAGAAAATCTGAGGTCGTCACTAAGAATGCATAGCAAGTCATAACCACTGCTCGAGCAGCTATTGCTAAGGCGTAAACCTTGATTCAAGTAAATGAGCAGAAGCTTAGTGCTGTCAGAAAAAGGCTGGAGAACTGAAAGCTGCCAAGAACAGGTCCAAGAAGATCTTACTGCTCATTCTTCCAAGTTGGAATCTCTTCAAGCACAGCTGACCACGAAGAGATTCTCATCAGAGGAAGAATTGAGAGTTTAAGCTTGGGCAGAAGTTGAGAAGGCACGCCAGCGCGAGATGCAGCGTCTCGGGACTGGATTTATTCTTTGGCTGAGCGGTATTAGCCCCTCCTCCTTTTGTATCTCCTTTTTTAAATATTCCGTTTGTCAAGTAAGAGAGTGTTTGTATCACTTTTACCATTTTGATATAAATAATAAAAGTTATTATATTTTTGTCTCGTCTTTACTCTTTTGTTGCGTTTGAGAATCAGGATGGATCTTTGTTGTATGGGAAAACACAGCTTTCACAGACGTGGTCCTTGACCATTGTAATGCAGTCCTTAGCCAATTGCTGAGACACGCTTGAGTTGTAGAGAAGAAACTCTATAAACACTGTGTGGGTGAGACGCAGCCCCTGAATTGTAGGAGAGTCGTGACTCTGGTTTGTGAGAGACACGACTCTGATTTGTCTAGAAACGCACTCTGAATTATTGAGAGACGCGGCTCTGATTTCGTGAGTGATGTGGCTCTGATCTGTCTAGAAACTGGCTCTGATTATTGAGAGACGAAGGCCGTGCTTTTTTATTTGCTAGAGGGGACACAGCCCTCAGGCAGTGGAAGGACGCTGGCTTAAGACGCGGCCCTGAATTGCTTAAGGACGAAGTCCTCGTTGAGAGAACGCAACCTTAAGCTTGTGAAGGGATGCGGACTTCAAAATGCGGCCTTGAAGCGTCGCATGCAGTTACAGAGACGCGAAGATCTCGCTGGATCTTTCAATGCAAAGTCAGCGTTAACGGTTAGGGACACGTGTCATTGGGATTTCCTGGAGCAAAATCCACAGACAGACTGGATTTGATATTTCGTAGGGAATTAAGGCTATTAGTTGGCTTTTAAGAATGTTTTTGATTTTTTATGTCGTTAATTAATGCCATTAGCGAGCCTATAAATAAGCCATGAGCCCCTTAACAGTCATTCATCTGACTGTTTTCCTTCGCGGGCATGTCCTCTGAAGGACATGTGCTATGAAGAACTTTTAGAGTTCTTTAAAAGACCCAAAGCTTCGATGCTTGCTTGCAGTCTTCTTCAAAGATTATCATTATTAAGTGATTTCAAATCAATAAGCACCCCTTCAGACACTTTCATGGCCGTGCCTTGATGATGATGTCTGACTTTCAGAGAACTTTTCTTCAAATAGGAAATGGCCTTTTGCCATGATCAGGCTCGATTTCTTGAAGCTCTATCATCGCCATTTATGAGAAGACTTTGTCTCTTGATCTCTTCTTAAAACTTCTTTCTTTAAGCTTAAACAGTGACTTGAGATCCCTACGTCTATGCTCTGCAAATGCCCTTTCGTTATTGATAAAACACGAGCTGTTGACTTCTATGTCTCAAGTTCTTCAGACCCGAGCACGGTGAACTCCGCGGTTTGAGGATTGAAATCCAGGTTTTGTATACGAGACTCGTGTTTGGAGTTCATGACTTAGAAAATTTCAAGTCTGCTCTTTTGAGACCTCTAGATGCGAATGTGGCAAACTTTGCGTCTTGAAGCCTTAGACACTCTTTTAAAATTTTAGACGCAGTGTGACGAACTCTACGTCTTGAAGTCTAGACGTGGACCCACTTGTCTGCATTTGGAGTAACTTTAGAAGTTTTAAGACTCACGTCTGCGTCTTTGATATATGCCTCACGTCTCAATTATCAGACGCGAGTCTAATATTGGCTCGCATTCAGATCCATATTTTCTATCTCTGCGTCCGAAATTTGCGTTGGAGTTCATGACTTCATCTCGTGTTTGTGCTCCCAGCTTCATGTTTTTCTGTCTTTGCAAAAATTTAACCCTCAAGTTTTTTTTCTCTTGCAGGTCGTGATCGTATCGATGGTGCTGGTTCCAGTGTCTTTGTCGTCTCTATTGAAGGACATGAAAACGGCCAGCTTGTTCGATTGGTGACCACTTAAGAAGTCAAAACTTCTGTCCAAGGGCGAGAAAGATCCGCACGATTTTTGATACACATCAGACATTATTGGATATGATGCACTAGTAATGTCTCGGATCCTTCCTGGTCATAATGAATATGGTGCATTTAAAGATCACGGGAAAAAGGACGTCACCAGTAAGGTCTCGGATCTTCCCTTTACCCAATCTTATTCAAAGAGTGACAAACAACAAAAATCCATGCTCATTAGATGACTTTCTGTGGTAGAGCTTCCCATTAAGCGAAGGATTATTCCCTTGTGAAGCTTTCACACCATTAGTCGGATAGGATCAGAATGCCCCCTTGCATTTCGACCTCGAGAAATACTATTGTTCTCAAGAGGAGAGAAAGTTGATATGTTTTCCGACTACAGTCAAGAGGACCAACTTTGTGTATCTTCAATATTTCGAGGTGAGTGCAACCTTTCACTGAGGAAGAGAGACTTCTTTATACTCCTTTGTTGTAAAACTCATCTTATTGTATAAGAGAGCATTTTGTATCACTTTCATATTTTTGAATATCAATAAAAGTGACACTTTTTTCGGCCTTCTTATTTGTCTTGACTTCCTTTTTTTTACATTGAAAATCAGACAATGATTAACTTTGGTTCACTAGAGGTGTAATATTTAACTTAGCAACTCAAAGTAAAAAATTCCATTTAAAGAATTTAACAAAGGTTACTGTCATAGGTGTGATATTAACTTGACAGGTGTGGATACTTTTTTATGGATTTTTCATTCTATGGATAAGGATGACAAGTGAAGTTTCCACTCCGCGGAGGATTGTAACTGAGTTTTCATCAAAGGTTTAGTATTAACATAATTAAGACTCAGCTGGGGATTGATGGGAACACTGTTAAAGATGTGATATTAGCCTAACAGTGATTTAAGTGGACCTGTCATCTATTGATGAGAATAATAAGTAGACTAGACCCGTCAGGGATCTAAGTATTCATTACTCTCATAGGTGTGATAGTAACTTAACGGATTGGATAGAATCTTGTTAAGGTGTGATATTAATTGACAAGGATGTGTGATGTTAACTTAGCTCCTCAGAAATTTTGGTTTCGTTTTAAAAAAACTAAATATACCACTGTCATAGGTGTAGTGTTAAACTTGACAGTAGAGATAATGCTAAAGGTGTAATTTTTAAACTTAGCATTAGTCATTCGAATTCGATACAGAAGTTCGAGGAAAAGTCATTGTTATAGGTGTATTATTGAACTTAACAATGAACTTGATGCTAGAGGTGCGATGTTAAACTTAGCATCGCTCATCTCAGTTTCAATATGAAAGCCTGAGGAAAGTGACTGTCAGAGATTTAATGTTAACTTGGCAGCAACTTAATCACTGTCAGGGATAATATTAAACTTAACAGTAATTTATCAGAGGTGTAATGTTAACATGACAACAAGAGGATTTGTGATAGGAGCATTTTAAGAACTTATCATTCTATTGAGGAGAATTGACAAGTGATGTTTTGAATGTCAGAGGTGTAGTGTTAACTTGACAAGAGTTGATTTGCATATGAGCAATTTTGAGGACTTGTCATTCTAATGAGGAGAATTGACAAGTATAGTTTGGAATGTCAGAGGTATAGTATTAACTTGACAATATTGAAGACTTGTAACTCCATGTAGAAGAGCGACAAGTGGAAGTTCATACTCGCTGGGAAGTATTCAATTTTTCACTGTTAGAGGTGTAGTGTTAACATAGCAGTGATTGAGCTTGTGGACCTACCACTCCATTGGAAGGAATTGGTAGGAGATTTTGATAGAGAAATAGAATAAATTGTCAGAGGTATAATATTAACTTGATGAACCCCACGAAACCCATTGGGGATTAAAGAAATGACTTGTCAGAGATTTATTATAACGTGCAATTCTGTGTTTATTTCGCCGAGAAATAGAAACATGTACTTTTGTGATCCTACCATTCCATGGGAGGAATTGGTAAGAAATTTTAGAGGGGAAGACGGAACCAAGTCCCTTAGGATTTTTAGCAAACCCTCAGCTATCACGGATTTGGTATGCCTTTATCAACTACTGTTTGAGTTGGTTAGCCATGCTATTTCCCTCAGCATGATGAGTTATCGAAAACTTATGTTGGACTTAAAAGCCAATATTTTCCTGTATCCTTAGCCGTCAGAGGCATCAGATGTTCATAGATAAACAAGAGAAAAGTAACAAGGCTAAAATTGAAGTTTTACACTTGTTTCTTCTTCAATGTTTACATCATGCATCATAATGTAACTAGCGTTCGGTCGGCTTGACAATGATCGACCGTAATGTGATCCACTAAAGATAGAAAGAAGCTTTTCTTTGACGCTCTTCCAAACATCTTGGATCTAAAATTTTGATCAGAGTGTAATGTTAACCTGATCATAGGAAGACTCCTGTCGAATTCATGGACAAACTAGGGTAGAGTAACAACGCTAAAACTGAAGTTTCGCACTTTGTTTCTTCTTTGATGTTTATATCATGCATCATGATGCAACCAGCATTCGGTCGGCTCAACAATGACCGACCGTAATGTGATTCACTGAAGAAAGAAAGAAGCTTTTCTTTGGCGCTCTTTCAAACATCTTGGATCTGAAAGTTTTGATCAGAGATGTAATGTTAACCTGATTATAGGAAAACTCCTGTCAAGATAGTACTTCTTCAAAATCTGTCATTGATCTGCATCATGAACGTATCGCCATTTGGGGTTATAAGGTAGTATTGCTCCATTCGAGTAGACCGACTCCACTACAAATGTCTCTTCCCATTTCGGCTGAAATTTTTCTTTGGTCTTATGCGTCATCACCATGGGTCTTCTGACATCTAAGACAAGGTCACCTTTCTTGAAAGTTCGCTCTTTCACTTTCTTATTGAAGGCTCTAGTAATTAGAGCTTGATAGAGCTCCATTTGCTGTTGAGCTTGCAGGCGTTTAACGTCCAAAGCTTCCAGCTTCTGAAGTCACAGTCGATGCTTCTCCTCATTTGTCATCTCTCTGTTTTTAAGACAACGTGTAGAGATGAGATCTAGATTTCTAGTGGAGTACGACCTCACACCCGTATACCAAAGAGAATGGTGTAACTTTCGTCGGGTTCTCACTGTTGTGCGATAAGCCCATAAACATTCACATAACTTATCATTCCAGTCGCTTTGGCTCTTCGAGACGAATTTCTTGAGAAGTTTCCCAATGGTTTTGTTGAACGCTTCTATAAGGCCGTTAGCAGCTGGGCAGTATATCGCTGAAGACATATTTTGGATTCTGAACTTATTACAGAAATTCTAAAAGGCTTAGCTGACGAACTGAGGCCATTATCATGGACAATCTGTCGTGGCACGTTAAGCGGTAGACCACGTGATGTTTAATAAACTTGATCACGTCAGATGTCTTTACCTCCCTCAAGGGATAGCTTTAGCCCATTTGGAGAAATAATCTGTTACGGCTAAGATAAACCGATGTCCTTTGGATGAAGATAGGCTGATAGGACCACCACATCCATACCCCACATTTTGAATGGCTAGGACGAAGTTGTAGGGCGAAGATGTCCTGGTGCCCGGTGAATGAAGTCACCATGGATCTGACAGGCATGGCATCACTAGCGTAAGTGATGGTGTCAGGGATCATCTTTGGCCAATAATATTCCAGTCTTCGGAGTCGATCTCCAAATTTGGACCAGGTAGGTGAGCTCCACACATGCCTTCATGAGCTTCTTTGAGTATTTTTTGTGACTATTTATGTGACAAGCAGCGGAGGAGGATTCCATCATATGATAGGCGATACAATTTCCTGTGATCGCATTACAGTAGATTTAAGGCTTTCTTTCTAATGGCAGTCGCCTCTTTAGGGTCATCAGTCAAAATGCCGTATAATGTTAGACGATTTACAGGAATCACCAATCTCTGAGCTCTGGACCTGTTGACGTCTCTAAGCTTCTTTGACTCGAAGGTCTCCTGTTTACTTTTGGTTATCTTCAAAAGAGAATCTTGAACAATACAAGTCATGGATGTAAACGGTACATTCTCTGCCACTCCGGCTGGAAGAGCCAAGGAAGCAGCAAGAAATGCCAGTACATCTGCATGCGCATTTTGCTGGCGAGGTACATGGTCGATATAGAAGTTTCTGAACTTCTCTACCATGTGGATAGTGGCGTTATGATAGGGTACCAAGTCTCATGTCTGACTTCGTACTCCACGCGAACCTAGTTAACGATGAGCTTTGAGTCACCGTATCTTCGAGATTTCTAACGCTAATCTCCTCGGCGATTTGTATCCCATTAAGAGAGCATTGAATTTCGCTACATTATTGAACATGGCTCAGTTAATGAGAATGCGTGGGGATTACGTAGCTCTATAGGGTACAAGTACTACCCCTACTCCTGCTATATATTTTTCTCGCGGACCGTTTCTCGATGAGCTATCAAAGAAGAGTTGCCACACCTGTCCTTCGAAAGATGTCTGAGTCAAGCAAACTTCGGCGACCTCATCTGGAAGATTTTCATAAAGTTTGGCCGCCCTTTGATCTGGATGCTCAGCCAAGAAGTCTGCCATCGCCTGTCCCATTCACAGCTTTTTGTGGCAGGAATTTCATCTCACATTAGGAGAGCAACATGGCCCATTTTGCTAATTGATCATTTTATGCGATGGCTTTGTCGTAAGCATCTTAAGGGATTGACTTTTGATATGATGTGTATGGTTTGGCCCACCAAGTAGTGTCGTATCTTTTGGATGGCGAATACCAACGCTAAGTAGTCTTTTTCGATCAGGTTGTTCGATGTACAGCTCTGATCGTAGTTCTACTCAGGTAGTAGCTTGCCTGCTCATTTCCTGATCATTATTTTGGGCTAGTAAGGCTCCTAGAGAATGATCCATAGCTCGAACGTATATCAAGAAAGATTTTTCTGACACCAGAGCTGTAAGGATAGGTGGACGTGAGGTACCGCTTAATTTTCTCGAACGCTTGCTAGCAAGCATCATCCCAGATGATGAAACACCCTTCTTCATCAATTTGGTGAAGGGTTGGCATTGTCCTGAGAGATTTAAGATAAACCTCCGGATATTGTTGGCCCAAAGGCCCATCACTCTAGTTTTGATGATGATTAACTCATGTAGTTATAGTACTAATGATCTTGTGTTTAATTTGTCTCAGATATTTATCAAGATCTTAGTAGGTGTTTAGCTTTAACAAAGAATTTGAAGTCATTTAGGGCTAGCACGTATTGATTCAAGAGCTCGCACATTAAGATTGCATCAAGTACTCAAGAGGAGTCTAGCTCATGGATCAAGGTTTGGACCAAGTCAAGAAGGAGAAGAAGATTTTCAAGAGAAGTTTTTTAAGAAGAATTGTGTCGGGTTTTGTAAGTGTCAAAATTTTGTTTTTAGATAAAATATAAAGGATAGATTAGTTGGTGGATCGCTCAAGTTTATATATACACACAAAATTTATATGTGCTTTAGAAAATATAGTTTTGGTTTTTAAGCTTCACCGTATACATGTCAAAACCTATCTTAGAGCTTATTGTGAAAACATAGATATTTCATCTTATATGTGCAATCGACCATATCCATACACACTAAGCTTCAAAAGTGTTTAAAAATATCTTGTTTTTGTATTTGGAGAAGTTTTGAGAGAAAATCATTTTTAATTTGGAGATTATTTTTCACAAATACGGTTTTTGTTTAAGCTAAAATTTTCATATCACAAAAATAGTTCAAAATATTTGTAATATATTTTGATTTTTAATCAAACATGTTTGTATATCAAAGTATATCAATGAACTTATTTTTGTAGAATTTATGAGAATTTATGAGATTTTATTAAAGATAAAAAGACCAAGTTTTTAATCACTTTCATGACTGACCAGGTCTTCTGGCGTCGACCGGATGGTCGACCGATGTGCACAAACGTGCACAGCCAAGGGCCGGTCGACCACACGGTCAACCGCCAGAGAGCTCTACTCTCTATAAATGGCCCTGGTCGACCGGTGGTCGACCGATATATCAATGGCCTGTAACGGTCGACCATCCAGTCGACCGCTTTCCCAACGGTCGAAAATCTGACCGTTGGCGGTCAACCGACCGGTCGACCGACGCAGCGTCAGCTGCTGATTTGGACCCCAACGGCTAGATTTTGGAGGCCTATAAATTGGGGTTCCCTTGGACTGTTTTAAAAAAGATTTTTGGAGAGTTTTCAAGCTAGTTTTTCCTACCTTTCTAAGTGTTTATCTCCACTTGTTTTAGAGCTAAAACTTTCATATCAAAAGGAGAGTTTATTAAGAGTGTTTTCAAAAGAGTTTTCTTGAGTTTTTCACCACAAAATCCATCCTAGTTTTATCACACATACTTGAGCTTTCCATTACTATATCAATCCTATAGGAGAGTTGTTGTGTGAGTATTTTTAGTTGACCAAATTGTTGAGACCACCAAAGTGTTCATCTTGTATTTGAGGAGGCGAACTTGCGGGTTCGTGTTGTTTCGAGTTCTTGTGGGAGCTCGGTGTAGAAGTGCTGCCTCGGCAAGCTAGTGTGCTTGCCTGTGTTTGTTCTTGCGGGAACAAGTGAGGGGACTAGTGAGCCAAGAATTCTAGTGTGACTCCTTGTACATGTCGCGACACTGAGTGATCCGGTGGGACGTTTTTAGTGAAAATTCTTCATAGTGTTGAAGGCGGGGGCGTAAGTAAGGGTGCTCGAACCTCGAAACAAATCTCTCGTATTTGCGATTACTCTCTATCTATCACTTGTGTTTATATCTTGCATTCTCTTATTGTTCATATTTATTACTTGCTTGATTACTTGTGCTTAAATTGATATATGCTTAGGATTGTTTGTTCATACTTGTATTCAACCAAGAGAGCCATAGCGGCACCTCAACCTTATCTAAGGAATCTTGAGGAGATAGTCCAGAGCCCTTCACCGGGAATTCGGCTACACTCTTGTGTTATACCTTGTGTGTTTAACTTAATAGTTTTTAGTTTGCATAAATAGTTTTTAATTCCGCATTATTCATCATTAGATTAACTTATCACCTATTCACCCCCCTCTAGGTGAACTTCAATTGGTATCAGAGCTCGGTACTCTTGATTTGGGTCTAACAACCTAGAGTTAAAGATCCTCATTTTAGCTAATCACAATATTTGTTTACACACAAATGGATTTCATGACACCTCCTATGTTTGACACTCTTAACATCCAAACTTAGAAAGTTAAGATCTCCATGTACCTCAAAGCCCTAGGGATTCATATTTATCTTGTCATAATTAAAGATTCTTATTGTTTAAATGGCAAACATCTTGAGGCTAATGCAAAAGCCATCCATGCATTAAAGAGTACCCTAAATGATGAACATTTATCTAGGATTGCTAATTTTGATTCGGCTATGAAACACTATAGTCTCCCTTAGCGAACAAAAGCAATATTATGCGGGAGTGACTCAGATGATGGAAGTGATGCTTCCAATTTATGCTACATGGTTCAAGGGGATACCCCCTTGAGGTAAAATCTGAATCCGAGCTAGAAGAAGATATTGACATATCTTATGATGAGCTTGCTATATTTTGTCAACAACTTCTTGAAAAATATAATTTGCTCAAAAAGGATAATAAAAGATTGAAAAAGAAATATGATTCCAATTTAGAAGAAAAAGATTCTTTTCAAATAATTGGAATGCATTTCAAATGAAATGAATTTTTGAAAAAGGAGAATATTTACTTATCTTCAAAATTAAATGATCTTTGTGAAGGAAATAATTCTTTGAAAAATAAAATCAATTTGGTGAAAAAATAAAAAGAGATTGCTTTGGATGAAAACAACTCTTTAAAAAGCAAAATTATTTCAAAAGAAAAAGAAACATTTATAAAATGAAAAATGTTGTTGATTCTCATTCTTGCCATGCTCTTCATGATACTATCAATAAAAATGAGATTCAAGTTTTGAAAAATAGAATAAACTATTTGAGCTCAACTTTGAGCAATTGTGCATTCAATCATTCTAAATTGAAAACCTTATTTCAAAGAAACAATCTCCACATGTTCATGCACACAACCCACGGCACACATATGCACACTATGCACATCATGATCACACTCATTCACATGTGCATACTGGATTGTACAAATGTACACATTGCGACCGCAAAGGCCATCTTGCAAGATTTTGCTTTGATAGATTAGATTCTTTAAATTTTGTAAATAAAAATGTTTGGGTTCCTTATGATGCTAACCCCCGTGGACCCAAAAGAAAATGGGTACCAAAATCTTCACCACTTATGTTTGATGTAGGTGTGGGCTCTCACATGACGTGAGAGAGTTGGTGCCTTGGTGGTGGATGCATGGGCTAGACGGACATACAATTGATGCACCGCTATCAAGGAAGTTTGGTGGAGGATCACCATGTTTTAGAGACTTAGAGAATAGTGAATATGATTTGATAACTATCTCTAAACTCCTATTTTAGTTTACATGCTTTTACATAGATAATATTTTAAGCATGTTTTATGATCATGTTTTGGTTTGTACTTCATGAAGAGAATACTTGTTTAGATGTAATTTTCATTAAAACTTGTGTATATACTTATATAAGTAGTGAGTTACACTTGATTATTAGATGTTTGTGCCTCATTGCTCTTTTGTACTCATTACATGTACATGTATAACCTACTTTTGATGATCCCCTCATTTACACTTGTTTTTCCTATTTTTGTACATATTTTGCTTCATGTATATATTATTCTTGTCTAAAACTAATAAATATATATCTATACCCTTGAGTCACTTGCCTTCATGCAATTACATTATAGACTCATTTGTTTTTGGAATATGTATATATATTGTTAGTTTTGATAGAACATACATATACCTTGAAGTTTGTTTAAATGTGATGAAAATTAATTTTTATGATTTTCATGTTTTGGTTAAAATAAATTCTTGTTTATTTTGAGCTTTATTGATTATTTTCATGAATATGCTAATCACATGATTCTTGTGCACTCACACTTCATTTGTTTACTCATGACATTATTTTCATGATAAATTTTGAGATTTATAGATTTCGAGTGTCAATTTTTGTGTACTTAGCAATGTTTCATGAGATACATATGATTTGACTTCATGTTTGAAGGATCTTTAACTAGTTTTTCAAAAATTATTTTAACGAGTTATTTATTCTTCATTTGGTAGTGTTTTCAATTTACAACTATTTTTAAATCTTTTTTTTGAAAACTTCTACCCTTATAGGGCGGATAGTTGGGTGACCATGCCTTATATGCTCTAAATTGAAAATCTTTTTGACTTATGCATGAATAGGGTGGATAGTTATGAGTTATACACATGAACTTCAAGAAATTCTATTTTGTATACTCATAATGTTTTTTATATATGTATGCTTCAAAATCTCAAATAATATAGATTTCAATTGGTATTTTCTTTTTCATACATATATACGATTTGATTGTACTTGTTTTACAATAATTTTACATGTTTAAAGAATAAATTATGTTTATGCTAAGCTTGACTAATTTTTAATTGTTAATTGGTATCTTAATGAGCTTATACATTATTTTCAATTAGAATTTCAATTGATATCAAAATATACTTCATATTTTACCTTTTAATTGGTATTAAAAATTTATAATGTTTCAACTTCAATTGACATTTTATTTGGTATCAAAATTTATAATATATTTCAATTGGTATCAAAAATATAAAATGTTTTACGTTCATTGGTATCAAAATTTGTTTTGTTTGACTTAAGAAATTTCAAAATTTGTTTTAAAGTGATTTGAAGATTTCTTGATATGTATTACCTATATGGAAGGGGAGCTTAATATCTCTTCTATATATAAATTCATGTTGAGTTTATCGTATATTAAGGAGCTTGACATCTCTTTTTTATGTGATACACGTGTGTAGGGGGAGCTTAACATCTCCGCTTATGCATTGTATATTATGCTTTATGTGAGTTAAGATTTTGTTATCCCTTTTTCATGTAATGCATGTATGCAGGGGGAACTAACTTCACGTCTCTCTTCATAAATGTATATTGCACATATATTTTTATTGTTGCTTTGTTGTCCGCCCCTTTGTTGATGATTTGACAAAAAAGGGAGAAGGATTTTGAGAGTTTATATATGCATGTTTATTTTCTTGTTTATGCATATATGTTTTGTTTATACAAAAGGGGAGAAGAATTTTGTGCGTTTTGCATGTTTATCTCCTTATTTATGCATATATATTTGTTTTGTTTTATGCACTTCATTGAATATCTTATTGTTTATTGTTATGTTAAGGGGGAGCTTCTATGAAGCTTATCTTTAATCCATGCATATATAACTCCATGAGTTTTGCCATCATCAAAAAGGGGGATTGTTGGCCCAAAGGCCCATCGCTCTAGTTTTGATGATGATTAACTCATGTAGTTATAGTACTAATGATCTTGTATTTAATTAGTCTCAAATATTTGATCAAGATCTTAGTAGGTGTTTAGCTTCAACAAAGGATTTGAAGTCAAGTTTTGGAGCTAGCACGTATTGATTCAAGAGCTCGACATTAAGATTGCATCAAGTACTCAAGAGGAGTCTACCTCATGGATCAAGGTTTGGACCAAGTCAAGAAGGAGAAGAAGATTTTTAAGAGAAATTTTCAAGAAGACCTGTGTCGGGTTTTGTAAGTGTCAAGATTTTATTTTTAGATAAAATGTGTGACGCCCCGATCCGGCGGGTACGGAGACGTCACTGTGACGTATATACGCAGGTCAGATATACCCTCACGTAGATATGCTAAGCTTCAGTACATGCAAGATTCAGGGTGCGGAAGCATAGTGGTCATATACATTCCAACAGAAAAGTACAAGTACATGGTTATCACAGAAAGTGATACAATATTACAGGAATATCACATCACTGAAAATACAAAAGAATACAATACATGAAGAGATATACGTAACAAAGAGGTGCTCACGATACAGCAAGAGGGCCTCGGGAGCCAAACAGGAGAGGAACTGGGAGGAAGAGCTGCGGCGGTGTCCAAGCTACGGCTGCGCTCTGACCACCACGGGAGGGTCTGCTGCACACTCTGATCAGCTACAACTAAGTCACCATGGTCCAGACTCTAGGATCTGGACATGAGAATACAGGATTATCAGATGCAACCCGCGAGTACATATATAAAGCCAAATGGCATGCATAACAGGTACATGTGTACATGATCAAGTGATGTGGTCCAAATATGCAGGTACAAGTAATAACAAATAACATAAGGGAAATTAAGGAATGACAGGAAATCTAAAACTGAAAACATGCATAGAAGGCAGTATGAAGAGCATAGTTACATGCGGTAAATAGTTAAACATGATAAATATAAGTATGGGCAAAACTAGTTGTACAAGCTCAGATTATGGATTCACGGGCAGATACGTCAAGGGAATAATCCAAACAGGAAATCCTCATCTATATACCACATATCTCATGTCACCATCGTCTGAGTTTATACAACTTGAGTTGCCCTAAGAGTAATAGAACTATAGTGTGTCATAGTAATCATTGTGGCACATAAATCATATGTCATAAGGCAGGGTGTCAACTCAGAACATATCACTATAACTGAAATATAGAGATATAGCATTTTAATTTATCCAATAATAATAATCAGTACCATTTGATATTTCCATCGCCTCCCTAGCAGCGCCTCACATCACTGATAGTCCATACTAGAGTTTGCAATCTGTAGAACTTACCCGATCCGATATGTGAGTACCAGGACCCGAACAAAGGAGAGACCAAATATCACACGTTCCTAACATTATTACTGTTTGGTTGTTTATGTTATTCATCCAATTCATATGCTTCTGTATGTGCTACCGGTACACATACATCCACTTATGAATAAGATGAGTTATTATTTAGAAACTGATAAATCTGATGGCTCATATTTATAGTGGGTCTCGTCTCTGCCCGGGACTAGCTCAGGAGTACAGGCTACTACTTCCGGGGACTTATCATTACGCGCCCCACATGACACTTCAGATTCAGGCTACTACTTCCGGGGACTTATCATTATGTGCCCCACACGACACTTCAGAAATATCACCATTATAAATATGACATCATACCGGTTTCTATCAGTTTCCCTCACCCCAGTGTAAGTTGAGTATTTTTATTATATATATTGCCCAAGGATAATGTCCACAAGTGTATACAGTATAACCATGATTATCCAACTATGGAATTAACAGGAGTATAATATCAGGAGTCACCCTTTTTCAGGGGTTTAGGAATACAGGAGTTCAGGAGTACAGGATTTCATGAGTACAGGAGTTCAGGAGTACCAAATATCTGGTAATAGTATAATAATCATGCATAGGTGATATAATACGGGTGCCAGGTATAACAGTAACCAGTCAGGTGCCACAATATCAGGTCGAGTGTCAAGTGTTACTATATCAGGTGTCAGGTAGTAGGAGATAAGTATAGCATGGCAAGTACCGGTATCAGATATCAAATAATTAAAGGTTCACCTAGAGGGGGGTGAATAGGTGAAGGCTAATCTAATGGTCACTTAATGCCGAATGATGCAAATAATGCGGAAGCTAAAAACAATTATGACCAAATTAAATCTTTTACACTAAACATCACGTATAATCAAAGAGTGTTGCCGAATTCCCCGTGAAGGGCTCTGGACAAACTCCTCTAGATTCCCATTGAATGGGTTGAGGTGCCGCGTTGGCTCTCTTGGTTGAATACAAGTGTTAGCAAACAAACCCAAGCAAGTATATCAATTTAAGCACACAAGTATATCATGCATATAAAGATAGACAATAATTGAATGCAAGATATAAAAGAGACAAAGAGAGAGAGTGAGCAATCGCAAACACAAGGGTATGTTTCGAGGTTCGAGCACACTTGCTCTACATCCTGCCTTCGACACACGAAGGATTTCCACTATGCAAGATCCCAATGGATCTCTCCTCGGTGCCGCAACACCTACAAGCCCTCGGACTCTCTAGTCCCTTACCACTGCAAGCTCACTAGCTCGCCGAGGCCGCACCTCGAAACAACCGAGTCCGCACCCGAACTCAAACAACGCGGACACACACGTCCGCCTCCTCAAAGGTACAAGAAAAGATCTCTTGGTGATCTAAACACTTTGATCACCAATAAAAGCTCTCACTACAACACTCCTATAGAATGAATAGTCAATGGATGGCTCAAGTGTATGTGTGAGAAAATAAGGATTGAGATGGTGGAGGAGAACTCAAAGAATCTCTTAAAACACTCTTGATAAAAACTCTCCTTTTGATTGGAAATATTTGCTCTAAATCAAGTGGAGGAAAACCTCTAAATAGTTCAGGAAAAACTGGTGAAAACCCACTTGAAAATCTTGGCTCAAAACAATGACAAGACCCCCAATTTATAGGCTGCCAGAAAACTAGCCGTTGGGGCTCTGTTAGAGCTGCCGGTCGACCGGTGCGGTCGACCGCCAACGGTCAGATTTCTGACCGTTGGAGCCACGGTCGACCGCCCGGGTCGACCGACCCACTGGAGCTGAGAGTCTAACTCTCTGTCGGTCGACCGGTGCGGTCGGCCGAACTTTCCAGAGAGCTCTGCTCTCTGGAGCGGTCGACCGGCACGGTCGGCCGTCCTCCAGTACACAAAGGCGTGCACGTTTGTGCACGTCGGTCGACCGGTCCGGTCGGCCAACTCAAGGATTAGTCGACTATAAAGGTAGGCAAGTCGACTTATACGAAGCCTGAAACAGTTTTCTGGGATTTAAAAGTTGGTCTTTTGGCACATATAAAAATCCCATAAAATACTTAAAAATCTACAAAAATAGTTTTACCAATATACTTTGATATACAAACATGCTTGCACAAAATCAAGGCATGTTATAAAATATTGGACTATTTTTGTAACTTGGAAATATTTGGCTCAAGATAAAAACTGTATTTTCCAAAACATGTTTTCTAAACTTTGTTTTTCCAAAAACATCTTCAAATAAAAACTAGATATTTTGAACTCATTAAAGCATAGTGTGTATGGATATGATCCACTACACAAATAAGATGAAATATCTAAGTTTTTGACATTAAGCTCTAAATTTGATTTTGGTTAAAAGATAAGTATATGAGAAACACCAAAAATCAAACTTGTATTTTTCAAAAATGAAAAATCTTTTGTAAAACAAAACTATCAAGAGTGTGTGTGTGTGTAAATGTACTTGAGCAATCCACCAACTATCTATCCTTTACATTTTACTCTAAAACAAAAACAAATCTTATACCTAGACACAAGTCTTCATCTTCTTGAAGTCTTCTCATCTTCTTGACTTGGTCCAAGCTTGATCCAAAAGCTCCTTGGATCACACCGTGCTAGCTCCAAATCTTGACATTTTATCCTTTGTTGAGCTATGCACCTACTAAGATCTTGATAATAAATCTGTCACTAATTAAACACAAGATCATTAGTAAACATAACTTCATGAGTTGATCATCATCAAAACTGGAGTGATAGGCCTTTGGGCCAACAATCTCCCCCTTTTTGATGATGACAAAACTCATGAGGTTATATATGCATGGATTAAGTAAAACTTCAAAGAAGCTCCCCCTTAACTCATGCATCTCAAATAAACAAAATAAGTATGCAATAAGGCACATGAATATGTATGCAAGTATGGAGATAAAACATGCAACAAGCATAAATCAAAATCACAAAATCTTTTTCTCCTATTTGCAATACAAAACATATATATGCATAAATAACAAGGAAGACAAATACTTCTCCCCCTTAAGCAATGAAAACATGCATATAAACTTAATTACTTCTCCCCCTTTTTGTCAATCATCAACAAAGGGTTCAAAGTAAAATCAAATCAAAAAAATTTTTCTCCCCCTTTTTGTCATAAACAAAGAGATCAATAAGGGTCAAATCAAACATATCAACAAATGTTTTTTTTTTTAATTTTTCTTAAACAAAATTTTAAAGATATCAGAGCTTTTGTAAAACAAACAAATTTTTAAGATACCAAATTGAAGGTAATCATTTTTGTAAAACATATTGATACCAATTGACATTTACACATATGAAGTTGAAGCATATTGATATCAATAGAAAACATAATGATCAAAATTTTTATTTTTCATCATAAACTTTGTGCTTTAAAATGTGAACCAATTGAAAGTTAAGCACATGAAAATCATATATATGTATGAAAAATTATACCAATTGAAATTGATACATACATATATAAGCAAACAAAATATGAGTATATACAAAAAAATTATCAATTTAGATACCAATTGAAAGAGTCCAATGATACCAATTGACATAACAATAAGATCAAGTGTATAACTCATAACCTACCATCCCTTGATATGCACAAGGTAAAAGATTTGTCAATTAAGCTTACAAGGCATACACGCCCATCCATCCTCCCATAGAGGGTAGGGGTTTTCAAAAATAGATTTGAAAATAAGCTTGGTTTGAAAAACTCTACCAAATGAAGAACAATTAACTAGTTAAAATAATTTTTGAAAAACTAGTTAAAGATCCTTCAAAAACATGAAATCAAAACATGTGTATTTCATGAATCATACTAAGTACATAAATATTCAAGCACTCATAGTCCATAAAGCTCAAAATTATCTTGAAAAAAAATAAAAGATGAGTGTTCAAGAGTCATGTAAATAGCATTTTCATGAAAATAGACATTGAAGCTCAAAAGTGATCATGTATCAAATTTTTACAAAAACATGAAAAATCATTTTTTAATAAAACAAACAAACTTCTAGGTATATGTATGATTTATCCAATCCTAACAATACACATACATATCCCAAACATAAAACGAGTCTATTAATAGTATTTGCATGAAGGCAAGAGACTCAAAATGGATATACATGTATATTTATTAGATTTGAATTAAAAAATACATATACATGAAGTAAAAACATGAAAATTGGCAAAACATGTATAAATGAAAGAATCATCAAAACTAGCCTATACATGTGCATAAAGTGAGTACAAGTGAACAATGATGTGCAAACGTATATGAATCAAATGTGGCTCACTTCTTGTACATGTATAAATCCAAGTTTTGATAAAATCTACATTTAAACTAGTTCATACCACATGAAGCACAAAAATACATGAAACTAAACATGAACATGCTATATGATTTCACAAATGAATAAGCATGTACAAAAATAAAATGGGAGTTTAGAGATTGTTACCAACTCCAAAGCTCCAAACATGGTGGTTGACCCACCAAAACTCCTTGATAGCGATGCATCTATATATGTGTCCATCAGTCCAAGTGCATCAACCATCAAGGCACCAAGTCTCTCACGTCTTGAGAGATCCCTCACCTACATCAAAAACATGGGGTGGGGGTTTTGGTACCCATATTCTTTTGGGTCCCTGGGGGTTAGCTTTGTAAGGAACCCAAAAATTTTTATTCTTAGCAAAATTAAAAGCATATATCTTATCATAACAAAATTTTGCTAAATGGCCTTTGCGGCCACAATGTGTACACTTGTACACCTTAGTATGCTTATGTGTAGGAGTGTGATCATGTTGTGCAACATAAGCATGATGATGTGCATGAATGGATGGAGTTTGTTTCTTTGAAAACAAAGACTCCAACTTAGTATGATTGAATGCACATGTGCTCAAATTAGAGCTCAAACTATCTATTTTATTTTTCAACATATTTATCTCATTAGTGGTGGCATGTAAAGCATGATGAGATAAAGAATCATTTTTCTTATTTCTTTTAGAAACAAATTCTTTTTCTTTTTCAACACTTTCTCTTTGTTTTTCCACCAAATCAATTTTATTTTTCAAAGTAGTGTTCCCTTCACATAAATCATTCAATTTTGAAAGTAAGGAAACATTCTCATTTTTTAAATCTTTATTTTCTTTTTCTAAGCATGCAATCCTAGATTTGAAAGAATCATTTTCTTTAAGCATGCAATCAAAATCCTTTTTCAAATTTTTGTTATCTTTTTCTAAACATGCAATGTTACTTCTAAATGAGTCATGTTCTTTATGCATGCAAGCAATGTTCTTTTTCAAATTTTTATTTTCTTTCTTAAGCATGTCATATTTTTCAAGAATTGTTTGACAAAATGAAGTGAGCTCATCATATGACATGTCCTCATCATCGGATTTGGAGTTTACCTCAAGGGGGTTATCCCCTTGGACAATGTAGCACACGTTGGAGGTGTTGCTTCCAACGTCCGAATCGCTCCCCGCATAGTATTGTTCATTTTCACCAAGGGAGAGGAGGGTGTTCCACACTACAAAAGCCAAATCAAAGTTAGAAACCCTAGATAAATAATCATCATTTAGGGTTGACTTTAAAGCATGAAGGGCTTTTGCATTAGCCTCAAAATTCTTACTATCTAAACAATATGCATTATTAGTAGTGGCAAGATAAACATGATAACCTAGGGCTTTGAGGTACAAGGACATCTTCACCTTCCATATATGGATGTTAACAATGTCAAACATGGGTGGTGACATGAAGTCCATGGTGTGTGTACAAAATATTGTGATTAGCCTAAAAATAAGGATCTTTTACTCTAGGTTGTTAGACCAAATCAGAGTACCAAGCTCTGATACCAATTGAAGGTTTACCTAGAGGGGGGGTGAATAGGTGAAGGCTAATCTAATGGTCACTTAATGCCGAATGATGCAAATAATGCGGAAGCTAAAAACAATTATGACCAAATTAAATCTTTTACACTAAACACCACGTGTAACCAAAGAGTGTTGCCGAATTCCCCGTGAAGGGCTCTGGACAAACTCCACTAGATTCCCCTTGAATGGGTTGAGGTGCCGCGTTGGCTCTCTTGGTTGAATACAAGTGTTAGCAAACAAACCCAAGCAAGTATATCAATTTAAGCACACAAGTATATCATGCATATAAAGATAGACAATAATTGAATGCAAGATATAAAAGAGACAAAGAGAGAGAGTGAGCAATCGCAAACACAAGGGTATGTTTCGAGGTTCGAGCACACTTGCTCTACATCCCTGCCTTCGACACACGAAGGATTTCCACTATGCAAGATCCCAATGGATCTCTCCTCGGTGTCGCAACACCTACAAGCCCTCGGACTCTCTAGTCCCTTACACACCGCAAGCTCACTAGCTCGCCGAGGCCGCACCTCGAAACAACCGAGTCCTCACCCGAACTCAAAACAACGCGGACACACACGTCCGCCTCCTCAAAGGTACAAGAAAAGATCTCTTGGTGATCTAAACACTTTGATCACTAATAAAAGCTCTCACTACAACACTCCTATAGAATGAATAGTCAATGGATGGCTCAAGTGTATGTGTGAGAAAACAAGGATTGAGATGGTGGCGGAGAACTCAAAGAATCTCTTAAAACACTCTTGATAAAAACTCTCCTTTTGATTGGAAATATTTGCTCTAAATCAAGTGGAGGAAAACCTCTAAATAGTTCAGGAAAACTGGTGAAAACCCACTTGAAATCTTGGCTCAAAACAATGACAAGACCCCCAATTTATAGGCTGCCAGAAAACTAGCCGTTGGGGCTCTGTCAGAGCTGCCGGTCGACCGGTGCGGTCGACCGCCAACGGTCAGATTTCTGACCGTTGGAGCCATGGTCGACCGCCCGGGTCGACCAACCCACTGGAGCTGAGAGTCCAACTCTCTGTCGGTCGACCGGTGCGGTCGGCCGAACTTTCCAGAGAGCTCTGCTCTCTGGAGCGGTCAACTGGCACGGTTGGCCGTCCTCCAGTACACAAAGGCGTGCACGTTTGTGCACGTCGGTTGACCGGTCCGGTCGGCCGACTCCAGGATTAGTCGACTATAAAGGTAGGCAAGTCGACTTATACGAAGCCTGAAACAGTTTTCTGACATTTAAAAGTTGGTCTTTTGGCACATATAAAAATCCCATAAAATACTTAAAAATCTACAAAAAATAGTTTTACCAATATACTTCGATATACAAACATGCTTGCACAAAATTAAGGCATGTTATAAAATATTGGACTATTTTTGTAACTTGGAAATATTTGGCTCAAGATAAAAACTGTATTTTCCAAAACATGTTTTCTAAACTTTGCTTTTCCAAAAACTTCTTCAAATAAAAACTAGATATTTTGAACTCATTAAAGCATAGTGTGTATGGATATGATCCACTACACAAATAAGATGAAATATCTAAGTTTTTGACATTAAGCTCTAAATTTGATTTTGGTTAAAAGATAAGTATATGAGAAACACCAAAAATCAAACTTGTATTTTTCAAAAATGAAAAATCTTTTGTAAAACAAAACTATCAAGAGTGTGTGTGTGTGTAAATGTACTTGAGCAATCCACCAACTATCTATCCTTTACATTTTACTCTAAAACAAAAACAAAATCTTATACCTAGACACAAGTCTTCATCTTCTTGAAGTCTTCCCTTGAAGTCTTCTCATCTTCTTGACTTGGTCCAAGCTTGATCCAAAAGCTCCTTGGATCACACCGTGCTAGCTCCAAATCTTGACATTTTATCTTTTGTTGAGCTATGCACCTACTAAGATCTTGATAATAAATATGTCACTAATTAAACACAAGATCATTAGTAAACATAACTTCATGAGTTGATCATCATCAAAACTAGAGTGATAGGCCTTTGGGCCAACAATAATAAGTATAGCATGGCAAGTGCCGGTGTCGATATCAAATATAAGTATAGCATGGCAAGTACCAGTGTCGATATCAAGTAATAAGTATAGCATGGCAAGTACCGGTGTCGATATCAAGTGATAAGCATGGCAAGTAATGTGGTTAGATATCAAGTGTTAAACATGGCAAGTAACAGGTGTATACATGTTAGGATCAGGTAACTAATATGTCAGTCAGAGTCACAATAACAATTATCAGGTTTCGATCGGTCACATAACATGGTATAGGAGAAAACAGTATAAACAGTTCAAACTCTTCTTATAATAACAATAAATTTATCTTTTAATTAGCTAGGCGAAGCCGAGTAAAGTGGGAGCAAATCTAGACATACACGGTATAATACCGGTCCAACAAAGTATGACAACGGTCAGAAGCTATTTATAAAACATGATAATCATTTATATAACACATACCAACTTGCATAAAGAGACATCATATATTAAAAGCCAGATAATAATTATTAAACATGAAATGATGGTAATAAAATAATAAATGTCAAAGAAATGTACTCGCCTAGCACCGGATGAAATACCGAGAAAATTGGGAAAAAATCCGCAAACACGTTCAAGCAAGCTATTAGCTTATAATTATATATATTAAAATATATAAATATAAATATATATATATATATTAGAGAGGGAATGAGAGAGGGGAAAGAGGGGAGAGAGAAAGTTGTAGAAAGGGGAGAGAGAAAGAGAGAGAAAATAGGGTGTCTTTAGAGAGAAATTTGGAATAAAAAGGGGAGGGGTATGGGTTGTAACTATAGGGAAGTAATTTGGGGGTGAGGTTGAGGGTATTTTAGGGAAATGGAAAGTGGGTATTTATTTAGGGAAAAGAAAGAGAAAAGAAAAGAAAGAATAAATGAAGAAAGAAAGAAAGAAAAGAAAAATGGAGGGGAGGGGGAGGTGGCCGGCGGCCGGCCACCGCCATCGGCCTGGCGGCGGCGGCGCCGCCGGGGAGGGGGCTACGCGCGCGCGTGCCCCCAAGGGGAGGGGAGGAGTGGTGGAGTTGGGGTGTTGTGGTTGTTATTGTTGGTGGTGGAGGTGGTGGTGGTGGTTGTGGTGGTGGTGGTGGTGTGTGGTGGTGGTGGGGAGTTAGAGGAGGAGGTGATGATGAGTGGTTGGAGTGGTGAATTTGGTGGAGGTGGTGGTGAATTTTAGAGGAGGAAGGGAGGTGGTGGTGGTGGTGGTGGGTTATGATGAAATTGGTGGTGGTTGGTGGTTGATGGAGGTTGAAGAAGGTAGTAGAGTGGAGAGGGGTTGTGGGGAGTGGGTGGCCGGCCTAGGGCGGCCGGCGGTGGCTCCGGTGGTAGAGGCAGCGGTGATGAGGTAGGGGAGTTGGTGTTGGTGGGATGAAGAAGAAGATGGAGAAAGAAAAATGGGAAAAGAAAGGAAAGAAGGAAATGAAAATAAATAGAAAAGAGAGGGAGAGGGAGAGAATGGGTGGAATGGGGGAGGGCATGGGCTGCTGTTGCAGCCCATGTGTTGCTGCTGCTGCCGTTTGCAGGCGGCAGGGAATGGGAGGGGTGTGGAGTAGGTGGGGAGAAGAAAAAGAAAGAAAAAGAAAGGAAAAAAGAAAAATTAAAGGAAAAGAAAGAAAAAAATAGTAAATAAATATTTTATTAGATAATTAAATTAATAGAATATTCTGGGAGTATAAAGTAGAGGAGTGGAGAAGGAAAAAGCAAGAAAAGAAAACGTCGTTAAATAATATTATTATTTTAATAGGGCAAAATTTTGATTATTTCAGAAACGTTCCAAAAATTTGCAAAAATAGCAAATATTATTTTAAGATACTTGGTGAAATCAAATTCGAGAAATTCAATATAATTTTCAAATTAAAAATCTTGGAATCTTCTGGCGATACCGGCCGACACCAGAATCGGTGAAATTTTGATAAATTTAGAAAAATCCCAAAAATGTTTTTAGATTGAAAATAAAATTCTAAGAAGTACTGTGAAAGCCATTTTTGAAAATTCAATGCCATTTGAAAACTAAAAATCTGGGAATCAGTCAGTGATGCCGACGACACCAGTTTTAGAGATTTTAGAAAATAATTCTGAAAAATTTCACAAAATTATGAAAAATCTAAAATATTATAAAACAGTGTCTAAAACTGAAATCGGTCAAATTGGACTATCGTAAAGGTCAAATCTGGCAGTATGCCGGTATCGGGTTCCCGGTCCGGGTCAAGGCTGACTCTAAGACTAAGAATCCAGATCCGATACAAAACATGAGAAATCACAACTTAAAAATAAATACTGGAAGAGAATTATAATAATACGGTTAAAAAAGTCGGGACACGTATCTGGGTACGTATCCCTAGAACGGGGTGCTACAAAATGTAAAGGATAGATTAGTTGGTGGATTGCTCAAGTTCATACACACACAAAAAAATTTTATGTGTTTTTAGAAAATACCATTTTGATTTTTAAGCTTCAAAGTATACATGTGTTTTATCAAAACCTATCTTAGAGCTTATTGTCAAAAACATAGATATTTCATCTTATATGTGTAGTGGATCATATCCATACACACTAAGCTTCAAAAGTATTTAAAATATCTTATTTTTGTATTAAGAGAAGTTTTGAAAAAATTATTTTTTAATTTGGAGATTGTTTTTGAAAATACGATTTTTGTTTAAAGCCAAAATTTTCATATCACAAAAATAGTTCAAAATGTTTGTAATATGTTTTAATTTTAATTAAACATGTTTGTATATCAAAGTATATCAATGAACTTATTTTTGTAGAATTTATAAGAATTTATGGGATTTTATTAAATATAAAAGGACCAAGTTTTTAATCCCTTTCATGGATGACCAGGTCTTCTGGCGGTCGACTGGGCCGGTCGACCGAGCCAGAAGTCGGTCGACCGGACGGTCGACCGATGTGTACAAACGTGTACAGCAAAGGGTCGGTCGACCGCCAGAGAGCTCTGTTCTCTGTAAATGGCCCCGGTCGACCGGCCGGTCGATCGGGCGGTCAATGGCTTATAACAGTCGACCGTCCGGTCGACCGCTTTTCCCAACGGTCGAAAATCCGACCGTAGCGGTCGACCGGTCGGTCAACCAACAGCAGCGTCAACTGCTGATTTGGCCCCCCAATGGCTAGATTTTGAAGGCCTATAAATTGGGTTCCCTTGGACTGTTTTAAATAAGATTTTTAGAGAGTTTACAAGCTAATTTTTTCTACCTTTCTAAGTGTTTATCTCCACTTGTTTTAGAGTTAAAACTTTTATATCAAAAGGAGAGTTTATCAAGAGTGTTTTCAAAAGAGTTTTCTTGAGTTTTTCACCACAAAATCCATCCTAGTTTTCTCACACATACTTGAGCTTTCCATTGCTATATCAATCCTATAGGAGAGTTATTGTGAGAGTGTTTTTAGGTGATCAAATTGTTGAGATCACCAAAGTGTTCATCTTATATTTGAGGAGGCGAACTTGCGGGTTCGTGTTGTTTCAAGTTCTTATGGGAGCTCGGTATAGAGGTGCGGCCTCGGCAAGCTAGTATACTTGCGTGTGTTTGTTCTTGCGGGAGCAAGTGAGGGGACTAGTGAGTCCAAGAGTTCTAGTGTGAACTCCTTGTAGGTGTTGTGGCACCGAATGATTCGGTGGGATCGTTTTTAGTGAAAATCCTCATAGTGTTGAAGGCGGGAACGTAGAGCAAGGGTGCTCGAACCTCGAAACAAATCTCCCGTGCTTGCGATAGCTCTCTCTATCTCTCACTTGTGCTTATATCTTGCATGCTCTTATTGTTCATATTCATTACTTGTTTGATATACTTGTGCTTAAATTGATATATGCTTGGGATTGTTTGTTCACTTGTATTCAACAAAGAGAGCCATAGCGGCACCTCAACTCTTATCTAGAGGAATCTTGAGGAAATAGTCCAGAGCGCTTCACCGAAAATTCGGCTACACTCTTGTGTTATACCTTGTGTGTTTAGCTTAATAGTTTTTAGTTTACAAAAATAATTTTTAATTCTGCTTTATTTATCATTAGATTAGTTTTTCACCTATTCACACCCCCCATGTGAACTTCAGATATATGCTAGTCACACTTACAATCCTCTAAGCTATTAAAGATTCTTTGGAGGTTACATCTCCTTAATAGCGCGAACTTTCTCTAAGTCAAGATGGATTCCTTTGGATGTGACGATAAACCCTTGGAATTTACCGCTGGCTACCCCCAGGAAGGATTTGGTGGGATTCATCTTCAATTGATGCGCCCACATGATATTGAATACTGTCTTTAGATCTGCTATGTGATCGCCTTTGGCACAGCTTTTCACTGCAATATCTTCAACGTAACATTCTACTGTTTTGCCTATATGCTCGTGAAAAATTACATTCATAGCTCTCTGGTATGTCGCCTCTGCATTCTTTAATTCGAAGGGCATGACAGTATAGCAATACACCCCCAATGGTATCCTGAAAAATGTATGCTTCTCATCGTCAGGGTACATCTTAATTTGATTGTACCCAGAGAATCCATCCATGAAAGACATATGTTCAAACTCACATGTGTTGTCTATTATGATATCCATAATTGGAAGGGAGAACTCATCTTTAGGACACACCTTATTTAGATCACAGAAATCAATGCAAACCTGAATCTTCCTATTCTTCTTAGTGATGGGGACAATATTAGCTTCCCAATCAGGGTGTTGTTCTTACCTGATAAAATCAAAGTCTATAAGTTTCTTGACTTCTAACTGGATCGCTTCCATTATCTCCGGGCGGAACTGTTGTTGCTGTTGCTTGACGGGCTTCACATCCGATTGATTTGAGGCGATGCATAACCACTTGAGGGTCGAACCCAAGCATATCCTCATAGTTTCAAGTGAAAACATCTATATATTCTCGCACAAGAGATATTAAATCCTCTTTCTCAGGGAGTGATAAGCTTTCTCTTATAAAGATGGGCTTGGGATTAGCCTCATCTCCCAGATTAATGTGGGTTATGTTATCCTCTGTGGGTGGTTCGTGTTGCTCAAAGCGAACTTCCCAGAGAGTAATTAGGTATTTTATTCAAGGATCTGTATCTGACTGGATCATTTCTTAATCTTTCTCTTCTGGGTGGCTTGTTGAAACCATATTTACCGAAATGTCTTTGAAGATGTTGTCGACACTGAAATCTGACTCCCACTATGACGTACCTGACGAGTGATTATGATTTAATGACTCTTCAGACTCAAAGGCTGACAGAATTAGAGTGGACACATAACCCAACCCCCTGCGAGTTCAATGATAATAATCAGGGACTTTCCCTTTCGGAACGAAGAATCGAAACAGTGTTTTTCTTCCTTTACCGAAGTTCAAGCCAGGACCATTTGTTAGGTCATACCCCATGTTCTCCATCATTCTGAGTACATTTGGCTCGTAATGAGAGAACTGAGGAGGTTCAGTCTCGCTTTTTGAGTCTTCGCAAGTCATTATTTTGGACTCGACTCTTCCGAAAAGAATCAATTTTTGGCCTTTGTGTCTTGCTGGGACCTCGAAGAAAGATCCTTGCGCATCACTAACACCTTGATGTACCTTGCGAGATGATCTCACCAGTACATACAATAATGTCAGGGCATCTATTGCCAACCAGGGTCATTATCTACATCGGTGCTAGTATCTGATGGTACAGAATCAAAAGCAAACACAAAAAGAAAGCCAAGTCTAACTCTTCATTAATATATCACTCGCCTACATCATTGGCGGTGTTATTGACATCGAGCTTATTAATGCTCGTTACAAGTAGGTTCAACTCCCGAAGACATTCTTCTTCTGCCTCTGGCTCAACATCAACTTCATTACCAGAGTCTGGGTCCTCTGGCAGGGGATTTTCGTCTGTCTTTAGAGAATCTTGATACAGGAGGGAGTCTGTGAAGTAGTTCTCTATCCCCTTTAATGGATACCTTTCAGCGATCAACGTTTAGACTTTTTCATCCTCGTCAATATGCTTCATGACTTGATGGAGAGTAGAGGGGACGATGGAGTTGCGATGCATCCATGGTCGTCCCAGAAGCAGATTATACGAAGTGTCAGCGTCGATAACATAGCACGTCACCTCAGATCTTTGGTCTCCTATCTGACATTTATGTTTAATCTTTCCCATTGGGCGCGTACCATTGGTGTTGAAACCATAAATGATAGTTTGAGTGGCGCTCAATTGGTGAGTGGGGATCCCAAGTGCTGCATGACCCGACGGGGTATGATGCTCAATGCGGATCCTGGATCCACCTGAATGCAGCTCACTTCAGATAATCCAATATACCCCACGAAGTACCGGGGCCTATCATATTTCCTTTTAACCTACATGTCGTCTGGAGTGAAGGTTATGCAAGGGGCATGTTGAGAGACGTAGAGGCAGTCTTCTTTATCTTCCTCTTGTGATTCAGCCAGAATCCGGGCCATATAGACATCAGCATCAGCTAAAGCCTCTCTCAGAACTTCTCTTGTTTACTTTGTCAGTCTCAGGAGCTCATAAAGGGTGATCCTCGCCGGGATGTTGGCAAGTTGAGCCAAGACATCAAAGAGGTAAGGTGCTAAAGATCCTTCCGCTTTGTCCTTCGGGAGAGTCTTGGAATACCGAAGCTCCTTTTGCTTCTCTATGGGTTACTTCGTGGATGGCTTGGTTGGCTCTGGGGTGGGTTTAGGCGGATTTGCCACCATCTCGTCATACTTCTTCAAATACGACTGACCCGAATGAGTTTCGGCCACAAGCGGTGCATTCAACTCTACAACAAGGACGATTGTCTCCTCCTCCAAGTCAGTTAGCGACAGGACATCAGTTTCTGCATCCTGGGAGGACGCACACACCACATTGCAAGGCGAGGCTTTTGCTTTGCCCTTTGACTTCCTATTGGTAATAGTAGTCCACTACTGGCCTTCCACAAGGTCGGGATGAACTCACAGGATCTCTCCTTGAGTAGTAAAAATAGGTACGCGACTTTTCTCCCACTGGTGGTGTGGATCTATATTAAGTACCCATAGTTCCCCTTTCGTGATGGGAACTACTCTGACTTGTGTTAGTGGTTGTACTCCAAATTGAAGAAATGACGCCATGTTGGTTGTCACTTTCTTCTTCTCTGGGTGGAGCTTGAGCACCTCCGCATCAATCAAAGTTTGGAGGATGTCTTTGAAGATGTAACAGCTCTTGGTAGGGTATCCCAGCATCCTGTGGTATAAGCAGTAGTTAGGATTGTCGGTCTTGCTGACCTCCTCAGGACGTCTAGCTTCAGAAAGCTTTAGTTTGTTGCTCTTGTTGAGTAATTTGAATAACGAATCGACATGCTCGTCCTTAAAGGAGTACTATTTGTTGGCGCGTGGTTGACTTGAAAAATTACCCCCTTTAGCCTGCTGGGGTTTAGAGGGGAGACTTTATCTCTGTCGCCAGTGCGTCCTTCCTTTTAGATTAGAAAGATACTTTCAGCGTGCGCCTTGTTGACTGGGTCTGGGCTTATTTTCTTCTGCCCTAACCCTGGCGACAATCTCTTCAGTTTGTTCGCCTTGCTGGATCAAATGCTTCCAAGTACGGATTTCGGTTACTCCTATCTGAGTTAGAAGTGAGGCTTGCAAATTGTGACGACATGTTTCCACTAGGGTGGCCTGGGTCATACCACTAGGATATCAGAGTGTCATATTCTGAAATCTCTCAACAAATATTTTGACTTACTCTCTTTTTTGTCGCAGCGTTGCCAGGAGAGTTGGCATGGTAATCTCCGAGTCGTCTTAAAAGAAGCGTGTAATGAAAAGCTTCTCCAGATCACCCCAGTTCTTGATGGAGCCTTCTGGGAGTTTCATGAACCATTCGAAAGCGAGTCCCTTTAGAGTGTCGATGAACAAAAGCATGGCATCATTTGATACTACATTCCCTGTCTGAGACTTGAAGTAGTATATGTGCTGGTTCCGTGACCCTTTGCTGTCGAAAGCTTGTAGGATCGGAGCTTTAAACTTAGGAGGGTACAGGACAAGATCCCACTCAGTTGGGTACAGCCGAACCACTCCTGCTTCTTGGAGGACTTTTCGATTGGCGAGGGCTTCAAGACATTGTTCCAGTTTATTCATCCTTTTGAAATGAGTGCTCCCATTCTCTGAATTGCCTCCCTCTTCGGATGGAGGCTTAGACGACTCAGAGTTGGAATACTCCTCCTCCTCGGTATGTGTAGAGGATGAGCTTTTTCTTTCCTTCCATTTGCCCTTGGACTTCTTGAAAGGAGTCTTGGATTTCAGCTTCTCTTTCCCTCTAGCAATTGTAAAAGCTTCTGCTTGAGGGTGGCGATAGATTCTTGTTGGGTGCGAATCATATCGAGTTGCTCCCACTGGGCCTGGGCTTGCTATTTAAAGCACCTAGTCATTTCATCAGGAGTGTTTGCCATATACGCGAAGGTTTTTTTCTCTACAGAAGGATTCGAGGCCTGTGATTCCGCAATGGCAGGGTGTGATTCACTTACGTCAATGCCCCAGGCTAGGGCACTATAATCAACTGGGGTTATCACGCTATTCGAGTGCGAGTATGCTGGTATACTCTTTCTGATTCAGTGTCAGACTCGTCAGAGCTGACTATTGGCTGCTTTCCCTTACTTCTACTTAGCGTAGTGCTTGGACCCACCATGTTTGCAGTAACTTCAGGGTACTCTGCATCAGAGAAAGTTCTTCTTGTGCGGTAATGACGCCTCTTGGTCGATCGGGAGACAGATGTGTATGATAACCGTCTGAACACTGACTGTTTGCTTCCATGCGAGCTGCAGTGGCATTCAGAGAATATCGCTATGATGAGCCGTTCACAGCAATATGATGGAGTGATTTGATGAGCACTCCTCTTCTTTGTCAAGTAATCCCATAAATTCTTCAGAGGGGGATCGAAGAGACCAGCCTCGAGACTCTGGGGACTAGGGCTCTTTTTCTGAATGCTAACCTTGCGTCGTAACTCAGAGATGCAAGGTTTAGAGACACGGAACTCACGTTCTATAGAACAGATGCGGCTCTTACGCTTTGGCTTTGAAACGCGGGTCTCGTGCCTCTGCTAAGAAGAGAAAAGGACCTCGCGTTGCTGATTATCGCGTTTGTCTAACGACACTTGGGAAATGCGGACTTTATAAGTCCCATGTTCTATTGTAGAGATGTGGGTCTCGTGCCTCTGAGAAGAGGCGTGGACTTCGCGTTGCTGAACGTTGCATCTGAGAGTTGAGGCCTCAAAAATGCGAGCCTCTTGAGCTTTGTGTTTTGGTATCCAGACGCAGACTTTGCACGTCTGATACGATTCAGAAGAGACGCAGGCATAAGCCTCGCATTCTGTATCTACTGGACAGAGGTTTTTTTCAGCTTCTTGCATCTGTTGTCGACGTGCGCGTCGCCTTTGTTGACGTTCGGCATTCCGGTTACTCTTTACAGGTTGTTGGGAACCCCTAGTAACCTGGAGCTGAGGAAGAGAAAGGGTGTGGCCGATTAACCTTCAACAACGTTAGCCTCGCGGGTCTCATGTGAGACGTTGGCGCGGGCCACGCGCGTGATGCGGCCAGAAATGGCGTTGTTTGTGTAGGCCATCTTTGGAGAAGTCTCCAAAGAGACTTGAGAGCCACCTCTGAAGAGACTCTGCGGTACTGTCGCACCACCCTAGGGCTTTTGGAGCCAGATGAGAGGAACTCTTCATACTTTTCCTGGTCAAGTTCCACGACAAGTGACTCGACCGTTTTTCCCATGAAGGTGACGTCACCTTGCGTCACAACTTGCTCATTAGTAGAGAAAGTAGTCTCCAGCAGAGTCGCCATCTCTTGTTTCTCATAAAAATTAAAAGGCGTATAAATTCTTTGTTTGATTGTAAAGAAAAATATAACGGATCATAAATCCGATTACAAAAGAGGGAAGAATGATTGGGTGTCCCCTTTGTTTAAAACTGAGTTCTTTATGTAGCGATGGAAAGTGAATCTTGTTCATGTTGATCAGGTGAACGTCAAGCTCTTCTGGGAATCTTCTCTTGAGACCACGGATGGAGTAGCACAGCTCCTATCTAATGAAATCTCAAAAAGACTTTGGTGAAAACTTAAACTCAGCAAATTGGTAGAAGATTTTAATTCTTTTTTTAGTATTCCTCAGCTGAAAATTCTGATCAAGTTCGACTTAATTAGACCGACCAAAATTCTTTAACCAAAATTCTTCTCTGACCAGCCCCTCCTCCAATAGCAAACAGAGCTATTTATAGGGGGTTTTAGAGGTAAAACTGTCTCCTAAAAAACCTCCATAATGAGGGTTAACTCCCCTCATTACGTGGGCAGTAATTGACTCGGTAATGAGGGCAGTTACAACTGAGACGCGAGGCTCCTCTACAGTTGAAAATGCGGGCTTCGAGCTTTGCTAGACGCAGTCTTTGAGCCTTGCTAGACACAGGCTTCAAGCTCTGCTGAGACGCGGGCTTCGAACCATGCATCTTGGCTTTGTAGTGATGCTGAGACGCGGGTTTCGTGCTATGCGTCTTGGCATTGTAGTAGTGTTGAGACGCGGGTTTCGTGCTCTGCGTCTTGGCATTGAGTGAATGGCTTTAATTAGCCTCGCGTCTAAAGTATAGACTCTACTATCTGATGACGTATCTTCAGTGATTTTTAGACCGTCTACACTATTGAAACTGATATATTGTGAACATCTAGAGTCAGTAATCTATATATCTTTATTACCGACTGATCTGTCTGTAACAGATAGAATGTCACACTTATTTTTATCCCCTCCAGCATGTTTAGGGATATTAACATCTTGTTATTTCTTCTTGTGAGTCTAACAATCAGCTCTAATGTGCCCCTTCTTATGATACTAGTTGCATACCAAATTCTTGTGTTTTGAGTTACGCATGAAACGTCCATTGTTACTCTTCTCTTTTTAAAAATGAGCTTGCCCGAAATCATCACGATGAGACTCGCTCGTCAACTTGTTATCAATTTTATTCTTGCTGAGCAGATGCTCCTTGATCTCATTGACCTTGATAGTTAATTTACCTCCATAAAAGATAGCTTCTCTAAAGCTCTTATATGAATAAGGTAAAGAGCACAGTAATAAAAGTGCTTGATTTTCATCTTCTTTCTTAACCTCTATCTTATCTAAATCATTGATAATAAAGAAAATTCTATAATGTGAGACTTGATAAGTGTACATACCTCCATACACGGGGAGAAGAAAGAGATGTTGCTTCAGAATTAATCGATTCGCCAACGACTTCTTAAGATAATGGTCTTGAAGTCGCTCCCACAGCAAGAATGTTATTTTCTCTAAAAAACTTATCCAATACTTCATCCGCCAAGTAAAGTAGAATAGTTGTCAAAACTTTCTCATCCAGCTCTTATCAAGTTTCTTTCTTCATATTTTGAGACTTTATTCTCCTTCTCAAGTAGTATTTTCTTCAACCCACTCTGGTTAGGATAACGTTCATTTTAATTTGCTATCTGCTGAAATTAATAACACTATTGAACTTCTAAATATCGAACTTGATTGCAGATATCTTCATGTTGACCTTGCTCTGATACCGAATGTTGTGACAGTAGTCCACATGATCAATATGCTCCTATACCGATTGTTAGGGAAGCGCGGCGGAAGGGACAAGATCATCGAGCAATAAGAAGAAAAGATGAGATATTCTGAAATATAGAAAGCCAACACGTAATTTAATGTCGTTCCACCAACCAAACAAATAGTGTGTACATCCATGGAGAAGGGAAGAACTTTATTAAACTTTAGAAGAGTATAATAAGAAACACTTACACCTTTCGCTAAGAAGATTATAAGCCCTTTGATGGTCGTCTATAACTGCGAACCCTTCTGGCTAAAACTTCTCACACGAATCTATCACTTTTTCTTAGTTCTCTTTTAGAATTATTGAATTCCTTGATTACATTGAAGGCCACCCTCAAGGGATTATTTATATACCATAGGACTCTCCTAGTCCTATACAAACTCTATCAATACAAACAATCACCGCCTCAGAAGAAAATTAAACTCGAATCCAATTCAAACTAGAAACAGATCCAGAAAAAATAACCAAAACTGATATTAGTTTATACTAATGTATAAGTCGACTTATCTTGTATATTACTCGACTATACAAAAGTATCAGTCGACTAATCTGATAAAAATTCGACAACCTTACTTTCTATTTGCAAGACCGGTCAACTATACTAATTGTATAAGTCGACTAATCTTATCATAATAAGTTGACTATACAAAGTATAAGTCGACTTATATTGTGCACAGCTCCTTGTGCACGTCTGTTCTTTGATCTCTAAAGCTTCATCTATTTTCACGATGTATTCCAATCACAATCCTAACACTTTGGCTATTGCAATAATCTTCTCCTATGAGAATCCCTCTTGAAGTACTCCATTGTACCAAAACGATAGTAACCATCACTTCTTGGTTTGGATTTCGAGCTTGTCGAGGAAATTGCCTTTAGGTATTTAGTCCCACAATTTTGACCTTCCTCTATTTTCTTAAAACGTGTGTTGTCTGGCTGTGTGATGAACTCTCGTGAATTCTTTATTAAGCGCTTGTGATAAGCCTCAATGCAACAATATCATTTGAGGTATAATTTATAAGATAATCCATCAATATTTTCGAGTTGTCGAGTAAAGATTAAGAAACAATAAAACCAGCAACAATGTAATACTCTTGTTATGCAATATCTAAAATAAAATAAATAAAGAATCTTTAAATAAATATAGTAATAATAATAAAAATATATTTGTGTGCTTAACTTGTTTATGCCAAGATTTGAGCTCATGTTCCTTCTTATCAAATCCTAATATCTAAACCATAATTTCACATTGGCGTGTGGTTAGGTAGGAGATATAATTTATTTAAACAAATCTAAATTTAAATTTAAATTTCAAATTCTAATTGAAAGATCTCATGAGATTCTTATTAATTTTTATCTTAACAACCTGATTTTTTTTTTGAAACCTACCTGCTAAAAATTCTAACCTAAAGATCTTATCATTCCTCTCTTCTTACTTCTTAAAAAAAAGAATATAATCCTAAACCCCATAACCAGTCCAGCCCAAATATTGTAGGTTCTAATCTATTTAAACCCGACCCAAATACAAAACAGACCCGTTAGCTTATTGAAAAATAATTTTATTGACTAGACAAAAATTAAAAAATAAGTAAAATAGGAATAAATATTTAGATAACCCCTAAAACCTACTGAAAATTTTGAGAGTATTTACATGTCATATTGGACTGAACCACTACCTTCTAAATTAAATCCGCTATTTCAACATACAGACCCATTAAGAAATTTTCATATTTTTAACCATTTAAACCCCACAAAAATCAAGAAATAAAATTTAAATAATCCTATAAACTCAATACGTCATCATACAATCTTGTTTTAAAATCTGAACTATCCGTATTTAATTTAAAATGCTAAATAACATCAAATAGGATATCTTATGTAAAAGTTGATAAATTCTAATTTGAATATATTTAAGGTAGATTTCTTCAAATTGGTAATTGAACGCGTGATAAGCCCAGGTGAGTGTTCTTTTACTCACTTTATAAGTATTATTTTTGTTTATTATGAAATGTCTGTTTATTTCTATTATTAAATTGATTGTTGATTTTTTTATTAATTAGAAAATTGTTTAAAATTGTAGGATGGTGAGATGTTAGTATATTATAAAAAGGACTATTAATTATCTGAAATCACAAGATACTATTGTACTGGATCATAATGATACTGAGATGGATTGTGTTATCAAAGTTACTAGGAAATGTATACTGTTCTACTGTTACACTGTCATCACTACTGTTACTGTTCATGTCCAGTGATTCATGTGATATAATTATTAGATAACTTACACTGGGTGGGAAAATTGATAGATGAGACGGTATCGGTGTTTTGAGTGGACCTAGGATACAGATTGCGCAGCCGAAATACGGTTGCACTGTAGGATTTCGGGGGATGACTGACATCTCATCTGTTATTGTTACATTATAGTACTGTTCTACGTGATACTGTGTGTACTGTTACTTACTACCTAGCGTAGGGCCTGGTTCAGCGCCAGTTATCTGGGCCGTGGTTCCGAGTATGCACGGAACCCACCTAAAACACAGATTCTCGTCTCCAACTATCGGTTTCAAATGACAAGACAATAAAAATAGACATATACAGACATCTTGACAACATGACTCTATACAGGGTAGATATTATTAAATGGTTGTATAGTGTATGTCACTGTGCTTTATTTTGATTCTTATATGTTGGATATTAGTATGTTAATTATACCTGACTATGCATGTGTTGTTATATTTTGCATGTTTCTTTTATCTCTCTTTTAATCACTCGCTTAGGTCGCTATTAACGACCCTGAGTTTGTTTGCTTAGGTTCTGATTCAGGGACTCCACAGGATCAGGAGTACTTCGAGCACATTGTTGATCTTCAGTAGGCGGATTTTTTTATTCTCATTATGTGAGAGAGTTTATAGTTCTTTTCCCTATTTTATTATGTTGTAATAAGTGAAACCTTTGGTGACATTAAGAGTTTGATTTCTTCTAGTTGGAATAATTGATAAACCTTGTTATTTGAATTAATGTACTGAGGCTTTATATATTTATTTTGAAAATACGTCTTCAGCTCTCGTCATGTATCCCTTTTTATGAGTATTATGGTTGCAGGGCGTGACAAAAAATCTCTCCTATCATATTTCTCTTTATATGGTTTCTCACCACATATTCATAGACAATCACCATAGTGCTAAATCAATTTAGGATATCATTTAATTTTCTGTCACAAAATTCATTTACCAAGCTTACGCTTAAATATAATTCGAATAGTAATAACATTTCTCTCCGCGACCTCCTCATATACATATCTCTATTTTTATCTTTCTCTGAGAAGGCGATAAGAGAATCTAGTGGATGTTTAGTAGTTGACGTGTTCAAGAAGGGTATTTAAATAGATTTTGCTATTTGCTTCTAATAATGTAGTACTGTCTTTGATAGAAGAAAACTACAATATCACGTGTTTTGAGCTTGCACATTTTTCTATGTTTCTAAAGTAACGGACGTTACTCCTGTACGGAAAGATTCCCCTGCGACCAACTGTGACGCATGCAGACAGAGATGACTGACCAATACCAATAGAAGCAAGGAAAAGACTCTGCTTCAAATTGATTGGTTGTTCAATGCTGGTGGATTCCACTGACATATACCATAATTAGTACGTGGATGCGACAACCCTAAGGATTCCCTAAATCTTACTTTTGTTTAGGACATATTTAGAAGTTACGCTACAATTCAGCAAACTGATAAATTTACTTGCATTGACCAGTAATGGCACGTAGGTCGCCACATTAATATTTAACAGATAACATTGACGGTGACATCTTAAAAATTATTTGAAAACTTGGCATATTCCGATTAATCGGTCAATAGTGATTATCAATTTTGACAAAATAATCGCCTATGAGTAATTAGGACCACTTATACTCAAAATGAAATAAAAATTTTGCAAATATATTATTTTTGAAGTAATTTTTTGTAGATATTCTTTTTTGTTTGAACATTAAGTAGTAGTTAGATTTGAAATTGAGACTTCCCACAATCCACTCTTACCTTTTATTTGTGACTCTAACCTTGCTGGCTTTCAGTAGATATACAAAGCTAAAAATTTCAATCATCTTCTTCTTGTTCCTTAATCTATATGTTACCAAATGTAATTGAAACTGTAAGTTACTAAACATCTTATTCTTGTTCCACAGTCATTTTGCTTATAATCAAAATAGGTACTTTCTTTATGTATGTGTGTGTGTGTGTGTGTGTGTGAGAGAGAGAGAGAGAGAGAGAGAGAGAGGCAGCAGAGGCTGCAGTGGAGACCACCAGTCCTATTGGGAGAATGCGGAAACTTTGAGCCAAGTGTCAGTAACCCTTCTCAGCTCTCTGACACCCACACTAACCCACCCACTTACCCACCCACACACCCTCTTTTGGACTCTTGCAAAACTAAAACCTCCTTCCCTTAACTCTCAACTCTAAATGACCCCACACAAACCAACAAAAGCGGTAAACAACAATCTTAGCTTTGCCTCTCTCTCTCTCTAGCTTGCCTCTTCCCCCTCCCCACTCTCTATAAATAAATTTCTTTCCATTGGTAAACCACCATTGTGAGTGGGAGAGAGCTTGTAGGTTGTGTTGGCTGCCCAAATGCAGAAAAAAACTCAGATATTGGGCCCTCACTCTCAATCTCTCTCTCACTTACAAAACTACCTACACCCCACTCTCCTCCCTCTTCCTAGTTCCAACAACAACAAGAAGAATCCCAAGATGGAGAAGCCTTCCCTCCTTCCTCCTCCTCCTCCTCTCCCGGCAATGCCGTCGCTGCGAAAAAGCCGAGGCTCGGCCGCGGCCGCAGCCGAGCTGCCCGCGACGTCGTTGTTGACGATTCCGCCACCGCCGCCGCCCAAGCCAGCCCCACACAGGCCAAGAGGAGCTCAATCTACAGAGGAGTGACCAAGTATTATACCCACATTATAAAAATTTTACTTAAAAAAATTCTTCTCATTTTTCATTATTCTTTTTTAGTAATGCTAATTAATCAAGATGCATGCATGTCTCACAGGCACAGATGGACGGGGAGGTACGAAGCCCACCTCTGGGACAAGTTTTGCTGGAACCCCGTCCAGAATAAAAAAGGCAGACAAGGTAAAAGAAATCAATCAAACTGAAAATAAATAAATAATAATAATAATAATATAATAAAAATAAATCTGTTGTTCTGATGGGTTTTAACTATTAATTGTTTATTAATCTTTTTCTTCTCTGTTTACTGATCTGCTGCTGGTTGATGCCTCTCTGTTGCTGCTGCTGCTGCTGGCTTAGTTTATTTGGGTATGTCACTAGTAAAAGCTCACTCCCCCTGATTCTAATCTAGTGTGATCCCATGTGGTTTTCTTCTCCCAATGTTCACCCCAACTGCCCCCATTATTATTTTTCTGTAAAAAATTTTTATCTTAATTAAAGTTTCTTTTTTTTTTTCCCCTGATTGCAAGTTTTATTTTAATTTGATGGGGTTTCAGGGGCATATGATGATGAGGCTGCTGCTGCGCGCACCTACGATCTGGCTGCTCTCAAATACTGGGGGGAAAATACTCTTCTCAATTTCCCAGTAAATAAATTTACTTACTCACATGTTTTATTAATTTATTTCTGTATTTAGTTGATTAATTGAAATTATGTAAAAATAATGCAGCTGAGCACATACGCGAAGGAGTATGAAGAGATGCAGGGCATCTCTAGAGAGGAGTACCTCGCTAGCCTGCGCCGCAGGAGCAGTGGGTTCTCAAGGGGGCATCAAAGTACAGAGGGGTGGCCAAGTAATTTTCCGTTTCCCTCTTTTTTTTTTAAAATAAGATAAAAAATAGCTAATCTATTTTAAGATAGATATTAAGTCCCTTTTATAGTACAGAAAAACATTTGCTTTTGAAAATGTGCTACAGTGAAAATCAAAGTGTGTTTATTCGTAGATTTTAATAAATAATTGTGATTTAAGAAATTAAATTAAAAAGCTCCTAAAAAAATTATACTATTGGATTTTTTGTAGGCACCACCACAACGGACGGTGGGAGGCGAGGATCGGACGCGTGTACGGCAACAAGTACATGTACTTGGGAACCTTCAGTATGTGTCTCTCCCTCTAACTTCTTTCTCTAGATTTTTTTCTTTTTTCCTCTCTCCTCCTTATTTTTTATAGAAAGGATTTAATTTGCATTCATTTTTGTCTGAGTAATACGGTGAGACTCATACAAATTTTTATAAAAACATTCTCATTTGTGACGGGTCTCACACTGCCTGATTAAGCCGAGCTCAAATCCGAACAAGCTGATTTTTATCCAAAAAAATTCCCCTAATGTATTTTGTCGCCCGGGCACAGCAGTGAATGTGCTCTTAGCTGCATTTTGGCTGTGAGATTGTTGTACTATTTGCAGGAAAAGAATGGAGTTTGTTTGGCTGATTTGTCCGTTCCGTTTCTGGACGCGGCACGTGAGACGCGCGACCTTGTCCTTTCATAGACCCACGTGGAGATCACCCCCCACGTGTTTTCTCCTCCACTTTCCTTTTTCCTGTTGTTTGAGTCTGTGGTTTGCACGTGAGCTTTCAATTACTGTAGGCTATACACCAAAATGTGATGATGTACAGTCCGCCCACAAGTAAAATCACATGCCACCCTCAACTCAGAATCTCATGATTTCAAACCCTTTGAAAAATCAAACGAACCAGTTCACTGATTCATAACAATAACAAATAAAAATGCGTGACAGTTAATAGCAATTTTCATGACATTTTTTTTATTCTATTTGTTTCAATTGCAATGCATTTGTAGAAATATGGCCCATGGGATTATTAATTAACATTTATATTAAATTAAAATAAATTTTCAGATACACAGGAGGAGGCAGCAAGGGCCTATGATCTGGCTGCACTAGAATACAGAGGTCCCAACGCAGTGACCAACTTTGACATCAGCCTCTACGTTAAACGACCGAGCCCGAATCAGACCCAACACCACCAACTGTTTGGTCAGCCCTGCCCCTCTCTCTGCTCCTTCAACAACAACAACAACCACCACCACCACCACCAATTGAGCAACCGATTGAACCACCAATGCAGTTCGATTCTCTGGTGGCCGCCGCGGTCGAGCAACTGCCGGGCCAGGCCCCTGTCGAGCCAGGGCCAGTGTTCGACAACTACTCTAGTGTGGTCTCTGAGACAATGGGGGACATGTCGTGGGGGATGTGCATGGACGACTCCGGATACGGTGGCTGCTACGACTCCGGCATTTGCAACATCAATTGCCCGGCCGACCTTCACGACTTCTTCGCGAGCGACGGGGTTATGGAGGACATAGACTGCCTGTTTGACGGGTGTGCGGGACTTCTTGGATGTGACGCTGTCGACAGCCATGCTAATGCCGCCGCTGCTCAGGGCGGAGCTGGGCAGACCAGTGGTGGCGTTTCAGAGAATTCAGCCGCGCCGGAGGGTGATGCTGCTTCTGCTGCTGCTGGTGCTGCTGCTCAAGTGAATTCAGCTAGTTCTAGTTACCCTTTTCCAATCAGTATCTGTTCTTAAAATTCTGTTGTATCCCTTTTTAGGAACTTTTTTTGTGTGCTGATGGTCTGAGTTTGGTGGAGTTTGTTAGTGCTTGGGGTTTTTGTTTTTTTAGAAAACAGAAGTTAGGGAAAAGGGCATGTAAAGACAAACAGAGAGGGTTCATCTTTGGTTTTAGTAATCTTGGCTTCTCTTTTACTGTTTAACCCCAGAAAAATACTCTTTTACTGCTTAAGTATTTACAATATATTTCTGGTTGAATAGTCTTTTAACTGTTGGCTTTGAACGTTACAAGAGAGAGTACTGCACAACTGAGAGGATTGAAAAGGACCTCATAAAGACTCTCCATGTTGTACTTTTAGTTAGTTGTCGGTGGTCTCTGTCCCCTGGATCTTGGGGGGGTTGTTGAGGTTGTGTGAACAGAGAGTATTAATGTTTTTCTTGTTTAAATTTCTTAACTCAAATCTAATTCAAGAGTATGATTTGTGAGGTTTTGTGTTACGGTTCCACATATCATAGAACCTTGAGTTAGTTTTCTTCTATTGTTGCTGACATTCCCCATGTCTTGAATCTAAGGCAGCCATTCTCATATCCTAACACTCTCTCTCTCTCTCTCTCTCTCTCTCTCTCTCTCTCTCTCTCTCACTCATGCAGATCTAGGTTGAGTGGTGATTCTTAGATCAATGGTTTGAACACCACAACCTGATTGAAGAAAAGAATTAAGGTTTTTCTTCTCTGGAGTATAAAGGTGCTTCTAATATCAATTACCTTGAATTCTTAGCTCTATGGTGAGGATTGCATGCAATCAAACAGATATCTTTATTGAATAGTTGAAGCCTTGACGGGGATTCTTGGAATATTATTGCTAATGTGTTGGAGGGGAGAGTTTTAAGATGGAACTTTTGGATATCTACATTAACGTTATGTAGATGTTAACATCATGCACTTCCTAGATGAGCCAAGAAATATAGAATCATGTCTGTATAGAGTATAATTTGTACTTCTCATTGGTTTTTTGAAAGTGCCTCTAATAGTTTTGTATTTTATGTCAACTTCTGCAAGTATTAAGTTTTCATATTTAATTTTATAAGCTTGCAGTTCATCAATATTTGTGACACTCAAATACAATGTATATCCTATAAGGGGCAGAGCCAGGAATTTTGGTCAAATTGAGCACTCAATAAAAAACTTAATTGAAAATGCAGTCTGTTGGATTCGAATTCATGACCACATAGTTAATAGTTGAAGTTAACCAGGTCGACCATCCAGAAGGTCAAAATTGGCTCTGCACAACTAGCGGTTGACAGGGCAGTCAACGGCACAGCGACAGCGCGCAGTTTGACCCTGCCATAGAGAGTGGTCGATTGCCCGGTCGACTGCACGTCAGCTCTGAGCAGTTTTCTATTTGAATTTTGGATTCGTTTCTGATCCAAATTCAGATCCTTTAATTTTTTTCTTCAAGGATTATCTAGCTATATAAAAATGGGTATTGTCCCTATGTATTGTATCCTGATTGATTGTTTAATAAAATCTCTTTCTCCTTCTGCTCTGAAGAAGTAGGCAATTACTGAACCTCGTTAAATTTGTGTGCTCTCACTTTCTTCCTCTTTATTTTGTTGGGAGAAACCTACAAGAGAATTGTCGCACACCAGAGAATAGTCACCAATTGGCAAGAACAAATAAAGAGGAAGAAAGCGAGAACACACAAATTTAAGGAGGTTCGGCAATTGCCTAGTCCTCGGGGTATAAGAGGAGAGAGATCTTATTAAACAATCAATTATATGATACAATACATAGGGACAATATCCCTTTTTATATAGCAGAGAATACTTGAAAAAATAAAACCAATGAAACTCAATTCAGATCAAAAACGAATCTAAAATCCAAATAGAAAACTGTTCAGAGTCAACGTGCAGTCGACCGCCCGCCAACGTGCGGTCGACCGCTCTCTGTGCAGAGTCAAACTATGCTTTGTGCGATCGACTGCTAGTTGTGCAGAGCCAGTTTTGGTGTTCTGGATGGTCGATTCGGTGGTAAATCACTCCAACTGTTTCTGATTTTTTCTCCATGTGCATGTTTTGTGCATGACCGATCGACTGCTCTGTCAAACGATCCACTGTCTTCGGCTGTGTCTGATCTTCTACCATATACCGTTGAACTCTGATATCTGCACTATCTTCTTCGATGAGTTAAAAAACTCTGTCAACAAGATTTTACACTCTTTTCCCATACAAATAAAGTGAAAATAATAGAGAAAGAGAACTGATGCCATACTAGAAGTCGTGTGAATCAACTCTCCCCAAGCTTGGCGTGACCAGGTGCATGCAAAGAACACGTGCTCCATCCTCTCAACCTGGCAGTCACACTCTCTGCATGCAGCATTGAACCAATGCCCTCCCCTCTGTAGCACTTCTTTGCATTGTAAGATACCCAATGCAATTTGCCAAATGAAAGCCCTCACCTTAGGGCTGACATTAGCATCTTCATTGATGCGTTGGTATTATAGTTCACTCACAACCAACACTGGCCCTCCGAACACGCCCCATCCTCTATCATCTCCTTTCACCTGCTTCGATATTGGCATGGACAAGATTTTTCTCCTGAACCCTTCACCAGAATGAGCTAATACAGCAGAATTGTCCCACCTTGCTCAATTAGCAGACGAACTTTTCCCACAACTCTACAGTATTGACATTAACATAAGTTGTGTAGGAACCTGGAGATAGCCGAGAACAAACCATAGAACACAAACAACTGAGAAAGAAAGAGACACAGCTTTTAACAAGGTTCAGCAATCTTGCTACGTCACTGGGGCAGAATAGAGAGAGATCTATTGATGATTAACTCACTTTATTAAAGGAGAGATGATTTACACATTTTTTCTCATAACTAAAACAAAGAACACATCTTCCTATTTATACAAAAGAGGGGAGTGAGGCAGAAATATCAATGGGTTCAGTTTGGGCAAAGCCAGAAATCGACTACTAGTCGATCGTGTGGTCCACCAGCCCAAGAACTACCACTCTCTGTTAAACTCAGAGAGTGGAGTTGGTCGATCAGGAGATAGCCAAGAACAAACCTTAGAATAAAAACAACTGAGCAAGAAAGAGACACAAAGCTTTTACGAGGTTCGGCAATCATACCTACGTCCCCGAGGTAGAATAGAGAGATCTATTGATGATTCACTCACTTTACAAGAAGGGAGATGATTTACACACTTTTTCTCATATCTAGAATAAAGAACACATCTCTCTATTTATACAAAAGAGGGGAGAGAGGTAGAAATACTGATGGGTTCGGCTCTAGGCAGACCCAAAATGGTCGTCTGGCCAAGAACTTCCACTCTCTGTAAAACTCAGAGAGTGGAGTCGATCAACAAGGCGGTCAACCGACTGGCACAACCCACTCTCTGTTAAATCCCAGAGAGTGGGGCAATCGAGCGGTCGACCGACTGACATCCCTCACTCTCTGTTAAATCACAAAGTGAGGCGGTCGACCGACTTTTCCCAATGTGCACAAGATTGTACGTTGATCGACCGGGCGATCGACTGTTCTGATGCCCTGCTCATTCTTTTTCTTTTCTGCAACATTCTTCTCTCTCCAACAAGAGTTAAAAAATTCTATCATCTAGATTTTGATCCTCTCTCTACAATTCTTCACCTTGTTGAAGATTTCACAATTATGAGCCGAATACCAATAAATCCACCGCTGCTCTGAGATCGACACACGATCTCTGAGATCGACACACGATCTCCGCCGCGATCGACACACGATCTCTGCCAAGCAGACCAAGCCATCACGATCGACTCAACAAATAGGTTGCACCATTACAGCTACCTACGTACCCCCTTCCCAGGGGATAAAGCCTTACGTAGTTCATCCAAATGAGCTTCACCGAGCTCAAGTCACTGGAATGATACAGAGCAAAGTTCTTGCAATGATTAAACTTGACTCCGAGAACTACCTTTGTAAGTATATCTGTCAGGATATTCTTGGTGTGAATCTTTTTCAACTCAATATTGCCATCTTCAAGAATATCCCGCATGAAGTGGTATCTGACATCAATGTGCTTCGTCCTCGCATGGTAGACTTGGTTCTTCTCTAGATAGATAACACTCATACTATCACAATTGACCTTCAAGAATTCCTGCTCAATTCTCAAATCATCCATCAAGCCTTGAAGCTAAATCGCCTCCTTCACAGCCTCTGTCAAGGCCATGTACTCAACTTCTGTCTTCAACAAAGTTATAGTAGACTGTAAGGTACAACACTAATTCACTGGTGCCTGCGATAAAGTAAACACATACCTTGTAGTAGACCGGCGCTTGTCAAGATCTCCAGCTAGTCTGATTCCACATACCCGGTGCACTCTTGCTTACCATGATCATCCTTCTCAAAGACTATCCCAACATCTACGGTACTTTGATATACCGTAGAATCTATCTCACGGCCTCCTAATAACCCTGATACTATACTCACAGCTTGTGACAAATCTGACCTCGTGCACACCATAGCATACATAAGACTACTCGCTGCACTGGCGTAGGGAACATGAGACATATACTCACGTTTATCAATAGTCTTCAGAGACATATTAACTGAAAGCTTGAAATGACAGGTCAAAGGACTACTCACAGACTTGGCTTCACAACCAATATCAAACTTTTGTATAACCTTCTGCAAGTATGCCTTTTGAGTCAGACTCAGATTCTCCTTCACCTTATCTCTCTCAATCTCCATACCCAATATTTTTTCGCTTCTCTCAGATCCTTCATCTCAAACTCTGATGATAGTCAAACTTTCAACTTATCAATCGACGATTTGTTAGTAGAAGCTATAAGTATATCATCTGTGTACAAGAGCAGAAAGATATACTCACCACTCAGTAGCTTGTGAAAATAAATGCACGGGTCATATAAACTCCTGGTGTGTGCACAACAAATTATAAACTTATCGAAGCGTTTATACCTATAACGCCTCGATGTCGTGGGTACGGTGACATTACTGCGACGTATATACGTAGGGCGAAAATACCCTCACACATATATATATATATATATATGCTAAGTATCAGTACATGCAAGAATTAGAGTACGAAAGCAAGTGGCAATAATAGCACAAGTACACAGTTACCACAGGGTGTACTTCAATATGACATGAATATTAGATCACAAAGAAGCGCAAAAACATGATATGCAATTAAAAGACTGAAAAGTACTCACGAGTAGGAAGATGAGAATCTCGCGAGCCAAGCAAGAGGGTTGAAAGAAATAGGGCTTCGGCAGACAACCGCTAATCCACACTTTTGTTGTACAATCTGATCAACTATAGCAAAACCATCACGGTTCAGACTCTAGAATCTGGACATGAAGGTACAGGATTGTCAGAAAGCAACCACACGAGTACGTAAGATAAAGCCAGTTGGCATGCTCAGGCAATCACACGTGTACATGATCAAGCGATGTGGTTCAGGCATACATCTACAGGTAATGACCAGTAACATAAGTGAAAATCAGAAGATCGATGGTAAATCCAAAATCAAGTAAGTACATGTGTATCGATAAATCTGAATCGAAAAACATGTATAGAAAATGGTGTCGAGAGAATAGGTACACATAAACATGCAATGCCGGTACAAATCAGTAAACAAGAGATCAGAAAATCCCATGTAAAAATCTAGAAATCACATATAGTAAAACAGAATTTCCAGCTCAAGTCATATAATATTAATTGTTGAATTATAATAACAGGGCAAGTCACGTGCATGGGTAAATTAATGTACTGCTTTTAAGTTATCCAATAATAATCATCAGTACCGTCTGATATTTCAATCTTCCCCCTGTCTGTGTTACCCATCATTGACAGTCCATATTAGAGTTTGCACTCTGGTACAACTTACTCGAATCTGATATGGGTGTACCAGTATCTGAATGAAGGAGAGACCAAATATCTCACGTTCCTGATATTATTATTATTTGGTTGTTAAATTCTTATTATTCATCTAATTTATATGTCTAGGGAGGATTTAGCCTTGCTGCTCGGTTGCTCTGGTTGCTTGGGTGCGGGTTGGAGGAGGCAGCGGAGGGTGTGCTCGGCCTGACATGGTGCTGAGGTGTATGGAGCTTCGGTTGTGTAAAATGCAGATGAATGGTGGCGCATATTGAAAGGATAAGGGTTAAAATAATGGGTTAGGATTAGTTAGGATTGAGATTAAATTAGTTAGGATTATAATTTAATTGTTAGGATTAGGATTTGGGGAGTTAAGATTAGGATTATGATAAGATTAAGGGGATTGGTTGTTAGGATTTAGGTTTAGTTAGGATTTTATTCGTTAGTTAAGATTATGATTTGATTTATTAGGATAACGATTGGGTTGTTGGGTTTGAATCTTGGTATTGGGTATGAGTATAAGTTAAAATGGATTATTAGGTTTACAGGGTAAAGAGTTAAAAGGTAATGGGTTAAGCTAATGGAAAAAGGTTTAGGAAATTTGAATTTGGTATTATGATTATGGGGGTGGGCTTCATGGGTTTTATGAATGAAGGAAGAAAATCCAAAATAAAAGAATAATTGTGGGCTTGGGGTGGTGGCTTGGATTGAGCTTAGCATGAAAAGAAAGGATAAATGAACCAAAGAAAAAGAAGAGAAGATGTGTTGGCTTAGTTGATGGGCCTAGCTTCATATACAAATAAAAGGATAAAAGTGAAATTGAGTTTGGATGAATTATAGGCTTGCTTCATGGGCTCAAAGAACTAGGCTAGAAAATGAATGAGCAAAAATGAAGATGGAAAAGAAAAGATAAGAAAGAAAATGAGTCATATGGTAATGGGCACATGGACTCAAGAAAAATTGCAAAAAGGTGGGAAAAAGAAAAATAAGATCAAATAATAATAATACTAATCACATATAAATAACAATAATTTAATTAATTCATAAAGATCAACATGATTAATAATAATTCATAGGGGTGAGCATCGGGCGGTGCGGTGCACTTTTCCTGTACAAAAGTGCAAACCGGTCCAAAAAACCGCATGTTCAGAACCGAACCGATAAAATAATATTCCTAACACATAAAATAATAAACGATAATTAAAATAATAATACATATTTATACATATTAAAATACGATTATCATGTATTACAAAATACGGGTATTACATTCTACCCACCTTAACAAAAAATTCATCCTCAAAATTTAAATAAAGCGGGGAATGAATAAAAATATCAAAATCAAGGGAGAAGATATCAAGCTTCCAGTCACTTCTCACTGTATTATGCGTACACCATGCTTCCGCTGCGCGCTCTAATCTCTATTACTGATCGGGACCAAAGACCAGGTCCAAGAGTCAAAATTAGTAGAATAGAACCGAGATGAAAGATAAGAATCAACAAGAAAAATACAGATCACTCCGAGAGGAATGTTGAAATCGAAGACATCAAGAGATTCAAGAGATGGATTTAGAAAGGAAGGACGATTGATTCTCAAGTGGACTCATATCATTGTGTGAATATTATATGTATTGCAGTGTAAATATAATTTGTATCAGGTCACTAGTATAAACTAGGTCCCTTTTATGTCGAACTTGGCTCTGATACCAAAAATTCTGTGACGCTCCGCTTCCCAAAATACGTGAAAACAGAGTCGCGACGAGAGTCGAAGACGTATATGCGCGCGGGAAATACTCCACGTATACACGCTAAGCCTAAAGTAACCCGAACAAGCTATAAAAAAATCTACTATGATGACAGGATAATACTGCAATGTAACATATGAATAACCAATATGATAACAGATAAATAAAGGAAAAGAATAAGCAATGAGTCCTACATATTGGGAATCACAAGAAACGATAAAAATAAAATAAAGTGAGAATATCAGTATCGAGCAAATAGAATTCAATGCTCCTCAGGTTGCCTATGATCCTCTCCAAATACCTGATCAACCATAAATAGCCTTAGATCTGGATATGCAGATCTAGGGAGTCAGAACTCTTAGTGAATGTATAAGAATAAAAGGGAAAGTGTATATGCATATAACGTGTGAGCATACTGTGAAAGAAATGTCCAGGATAAGGTTGAAATAATATATACCAAATATAAATGAATAGTAAATAAGCCAGTCAGTGTCATATCAGGTGTACATCAGGTCATGAATCAGATTTCTATCATAACATGCATGTATATGTTAGGTTCAGTTTATAATGTCAATGTAAGAATTCAGTTTTCATTATTAATTATGTCAGTGAACACTAATTGTCACATGTAATAGACGCATCCCATATTACGCCTACTGCACGTGCCAATCGAGGTCCTTAGTTATTGAAACTGATTGGTTGGAGATATTGTTTGTGTTTTAGGTGGGTCTCGTGCATACCCGGGACCACGACCCAGACTCCTGGCGCTAAACCAGACCCTACCGCAAGGTAGTCATGTAACATGTATAACAAGTCAGGTAATATGTATAACATGTATAATAGGAACAAGAACAGGCTGGGGAGTCAGTCACCCCTCGGAAACCCTGCTGTGGAACTCTCTTTCAGCTGCGCAACCTATATTCTAGATCCACCCAAAATACAGACGCTGCCTCCTCCATCAATTTTTTCAACCCCAGTATAAGTTGTTAAATATCATATCATTAGTTATCAAGATTATTTAATGTACATATTGTTGGCCCGGAGGCCTTCCACTCTAGTTTTGATGATGATTAACTTATGTAGTTATGTTTACTAATAATATTGTGTTGTTTAAGTTTCAGATCATTAACCAAGATATAGTTGGTGATAGCTTCAACAAGATGTTTTGGAAGCTTTCACATGGTGATTCAAGAGCCCGAGCATCAAGATCATACGTAGCCTTACTCGTTGGATCACGGAGTTTTGGATCGAGTCGACTTGAAGATGAAGATCGTCAAGAAGACTTAGGTATCCTAGTGTTTAGTGTGTTTAGATCCATTTGTAAAGCTTAATATAGTTGATATGCTCAAGTGCACAACACACACAAGTTTTATGTTTTGGATTTGGTTTTCATGAATAGATTGATCAAAACAAGTTTACTTTATTTTTATGTATATTAGATGTGCTCTATATACATACATGCTTACATGACTTATACAAACTTAGTTTGACATACCTATTCATGTAGTTTTATGTTTTGGTATTTTTAACAAACATATTTTTGGAATTAAAGACAAAAACTATGATATATATTTGTTTCTTGTATATTGGACTTATGTCCATATGCAACATGCCTAAATAGTATTTTGAATACATGTTTTTGTATTTCAATAAATTTTAGGAAAAATCAGTTTTCCTATTGAAAAATACATGTTTGATAAAATACAAGTTTTGGTTTTTGGTAAAACTTTCAAAACACAAAAATAGTTTGAATTGCTTGATATTTGAGTTGAAATTTTTATCACATGTTTATATATAAATGCAAAATGTTAAAACTATTTTTGGGGATTTTTTAGAAGTTTTATGGGATTTATTGAAATATCTTTAAACCCTGTTTCTAACCCAGAACAGTGGCTGACAGGCCAGGTCGGTCGACCGCACGGTCGACCGAACCAAGGGCCAGTCGACCGTGCGGTCGACTGACGTGTACAGCTTTGTGCACGTCTGGCAGACACATGGGCCGGTCGACCGGACCAGAGAGCAGTGCTCTCTGTATCTGGGCGGTCGACCGGGTTGCCCCAACGGTCATATTTATGACCGTTGGCGGTCGACCGGCCAGTCGACCGCAAGCCTGTCAGGCTGACAGATCAGCCCAACGGCTAGTTTCTGATTTTAGCCTATATAAACCCCATTTCTTTGGGATTTTGGCTAAGGTTTTTACAAGAGAAAAATTTCTGTTTCCCTAGTGTTTTATACAGTTTTCAAAAGAGTTTTAAGTGCCAAAAGATCCATCTTATTTGTTTTTAAAGTGTTTTGTTTATTTTAAAGAAATTAGGTTTTTGGGAATTTGTCTTGATCTAAAATTCTATATTCATTTGGTATTTTTCCCAAGAGTTTTTCTTTGATCAAAACACTTTGTTTTCCACACTTGAGCCTATCTTCTATCCTAATCTATTAGGATCATTTGTTTGTGGAAAAAGAGAATTGTTTGAGGTTGATTAAACCTCTAAGTTGTAAACCCTCCTTGTTTGTTGTATCCCTCTTTGGTAGAGGTTGATCGGAGTGGTATTGGTTTGTATCCCTCTTCGGTAGAGGTGATTGAGTTTGGTTGGTTGGCTACGGGCCTTATCCCTCTTCGGTAGATGTGGATTGTGGTGTATTGCCTCGGTGGCATTGTAAGGTTGAGAGAGGAGTTCGGTACTCCTTTAGTGGATTAGAAATCCTTCTCGGTGAAAGCGGGGACGTAGAGCTAGGGGCTCGAACCTCGAAACATATCTTGTTGTTAGCGTTTGATCCATTGTCTCCTAACTCTCTCTCTCTTTTATTTGTGCATAGCATCTTTCATTCATTCATATCTTATTGCTAGCATTTGTACCTTGCACTATTTCATATTGTTCATCTTTATATGTTTGGCTTGTTTGTGTGTGCCTCACTTGTACTTAACCAAAATAGCTTCATATAGCACCTCAACCCATATCTAGGGGAATCAAGAGGAGTTAGTCCAGAGCCCTTCACGGGGAATTCGGCTACACTTGTGTGTTGTACTAAGTGTGTTGCAAATAGTTTTTAGCTTCCGCATTTAGTTTCTAGATTAGCCATATCACCTATTCACCCCCCTCTAGGTGATTTCAATTGGTATCAGAGCCTACGCTCCTGATACTTAGGTTTAACAACCTAGGAGTGAGATCCTTGTTTGCTAGTCTATCATTTGCATTTGCTTGTTTGCACATTTAGTTTGCACTCATGGATAGCCCTCATATGTTTGATATTTCTAGACTTGATATTTGGAAGGTCAAGATGAGTTGCTATTTGAAGACCCTAGGCTTGCATGTCTTTCTTGCCGCTACCAAGAAATGCTATCTTGGTAATAGCAATCATATAGGGGTCAATGCACAAGCCCTTGAGGCTATTAGAAGCACGCTTTCAAAAGAATATCTTATGCTTGCTTCTAACTTTGATTCCGCATTTGCAGTGTGGAACATGTTGACAACCACAACCACCTCCAAGCTTCAATTGCCAATCCAACCGGAGGAATCTAGTGAAGAATCCGAGTCACAATGCTTAATGGTCCAAGGGAATGACTCCCTTGAAGTAAACTCGGAAACTCAACTAGATAATGATGATAGTTCTTCTAATGATTATGTTGATGCCCATGCTTTAAATGAAGAACTTTCTATTGTGTGTGAAAAATTGATTGAAAAATATAAAGTTTTGAAAAAGAAGACATTTGCTTTAACTAAAGAAAATGAAAAATTATCTTCTAAACTTGACAAGGTTTTGCAAGAGAAGGTTGAGGTCTAAATGAAAGGGATTCATTGAGATCTCAACTTGATCTTGCCCTAAAAGAAAATAAATTTTTAAAATCTAAAAATGATTGTGAAACAATTTTGAAGAAAAATGAAAACTTGTCTTCAAAAATTAGTTTTTTTTTAAAAGAAAATGAATCCTTGAAAATAAAAATTGCTTCTATTTCCAAGGATTTAGAAATTTGTTTAAAGAAAAATATTGTTTTGAAAAATAATATGGATGCACATGTTTGCCATGCTAGGGTAGTATCACACACTTCACCTATTGCATGTGCCACCTCTTCTTTAATTGAAAAAGATATATCCATGCTTAAGAAGAGTGTAGATTGTTTGGGCTCCACTTTGAGCCATTGTGCCAAGAGCCACACACGTTTGGAATCCTTGTTTCGAAAGAAACAAGTTCCTATTATGCATGCACACCCTCCACGGCATATACATGCTTCCCACGGTCACCACCATCACACATTGTATGCTAATGTGTACACTTGTACACATTGTGGACGTAAGGGTCACCTTGCTAAATTTTGTTATGATAGAATACATGCCTCAAATTTAGCAAATAATTTTGTTTGGGTTAGAGAAGGTACTAACCCCCATGGACCCAAAAGGGTATGGGTACCAATGACCACCCCTCTGTAAGATCACCTAGAGGGGGGTGAATAGGTGATGGCTAATCTAATGGTCACTTATGAACAAATAATGCGGAATTAAAACTAAGTTGACCAAATTAAACTTCTTTTAATTAAACACTTATGTATAACACAAGAGTGTTGCCGAATTCCCCTTGCGAGGCTCTGGACAAACTCCTCTAGATTCCCCTTGAATGGGTTGAGGTGCCGCGTTGGCTCTCTTGGTTGAATACAAGTGTTAGACAATCAATCCCAAGCAATTATATAACAATTAAGCACAAGGGTATATCAAGCATATAAAGATAGACAATAATTGAATGCAAGATATAAAAGAGACAAAGAGAGAGAGAGAGCAAGAGTGAGCAATCGCAAACACAAAGGGTTTGTTTCGAGGTTCGAGCACACTTGCTCTACATCCCCGCCTTCGACACACGAAGGATTTCCACTATGCACGATCCAACCGGATCTCTCCTTGGTGCCGCAACACCTACAAGCCCTCGGACTCCCAAAGTCCCTTACACACCACAAGCCCACCGGCTCGTCGAGGCCGCACCTCAAGCTACAAGTCCTCACTAGGACCCAACAACAACACCAAGTCCTCACTAGGACCCTCAATCAAATCGCGAACACAACCGTCCGCCTTCTCAAAGAATAAGAAATGATTTCTTGGTGATCTAAACACTTGATCACCAATTACAAACTCTCACTACAACTCTCCTATAGGATAGATATAACAATGGATGCTCAAGTGTAGTGTGAGAAAATCAAGGAAGGAGATTGGTGATGGAAAACTCAAAGAATCACAATAAACACTCTCTTGATTAAATCCCTTTAGATAGGAAATATTAGCTCACTATTTTGTGGAGAAAACTCTTCTGAAGGTATGGGAAAAACTGGCTCTGAGAGTCTCTAAAATCTTGGCTCAAAACAATGACAAAACCCCCTTTTATAGAGGTCAGAAAAATCTGACCGTTGGGCTCTGTCAGAGCTTCCGGTCGACCGGCCCGGTCGACCGGCAACGGTCAAAATCCGACCGTTGCAGCCTCCGGTCGACTGGCTCGGTCGACCGAGCACTTGGAGCAGAGAATTCCTTCTCTGTCGGTCGACCGGTGCGGTCGACCGAAGTTTCCCGAGAGCAAGCTCTCTGGAGCGGTCGACCGGCCCGGTCGGCCGATCCTCCAGTGCACACTGGCGTGCACGTCTGTGCATGTCCGGTCGACCGACCCGGTCGACCGGCCACTGTCAGTTCTGAAAAATCAGAACTGCCAGAACCAGAAAAATGGGATTAAAGATTGGTCTTTTAACTTAATAAAAATCCCAGAAATTCACAGTAAATCCAGAAAAATAGTTTCAATCAAAATAAAAACTGTTTTTCTAAAATATGTTTTTCTAAAACTTATTTTTTCATAACTTCACAAAATACAAAAACAAGATATTTTGAACTTATAAAGTAAAGTGTGTATGGATATGATCCACCACACAATCAAGATGAAATATCTAGTTTTTGACATAAAGCACTAAACTTGTTTTGGTTAAAGGATATGTATATAAGAAATTACCAAAACCCAAGGTAGATATTTTGTCATAAGGAAAATCTCATCAAATACAAAAACAAGATATACTTTTAAAGCATAGTGTGTATGGATATGATCCACTACACAAATAAGATGAATATCTAGTTTTTGACATAAGGCTCTAAACTTGGTTTTGAAAGATATGTATATAGGTAACATCAAAAATCAAGACATGTATTTTGTCCAATGAAAAATCTTTTTACCAAAAAGAAAGAGTCTTTTCTAACTAAAAATTCTTTTATGAAAAGACAATTAAATCTCAAGAGTGTGTGTGTGATATGACTTGAGCAATCCACCAATCTATTCTATCATTTACATTTTTATCTAAAACAAATAAAAATCTTATACCTAGACACAAGTCTTCATCCTCTTGAAGTCTTCACTTGAAGGCTTCTCATCTTCTTGACTTGGTCCAAATGCAATCCACCGAGCTCATCTCTAGATGTATTCTTGATGCATAGGCTCGTGAATCAACCGGTGCTAGCTTCCAACTTGTCTTTAAATCCTTTGTTGAAGCTCCACACCTACTAAAATCTTGATAAAGAATCTGTCACTAATTAAACACAAGATCATTAGTAATCATAACTTCATGAGTTGATCATCATCAAAACTAGGGTGATAGGCCTTTGGGCCAACAATCTCCCCCTTTTTGATGATGACAAAACTCATGAAGTTATATATGCATGGATTAAAGTAAAGCTTAAAAGAAGCTCCCCCTTAACTCATGCATATCAAATAAATGATAAAGATATGACAATGAAGCACATGACATGTATGCAAATGAATGGAGATAACACAAAAACAAATCTTTTTCTCCTATTATTTGCAAACCAAAATATATATGCATAAATACAAATCTTAAGCAATGAAAACATGCATATATACTCAAATACTTCTCCCCCTTTTTGTCAATCATCAACAAAGGGGTCAAAGTAAAAACAAATCAAATAAAATTTTCTCCCCCTTTTTTTTGTCAAAAACAAAAGGATCAAGAAGGGGTAATACAAGGTAATCGATAAAGATTTATATGCTATATAAATTCATGAAGAAGAAGACGTTAAGTTAGCTTCCCTACAATGTGTATTGCATGAAGGAGGGATGTGAAGCCCTAATTCACACAACACAACTATGTAATGCATAGAAGGAGATGTGAAGCTCCCCCTACACACGTATATCATATAAAGAAGAGATGTCAAGCTCCTCAATTTATAATATACTCAACATGAATCTATATGTAAGAGAGATGTTAAGCTCTCCTTGCATATAGGAAATACAAAACAAAACAATTTTTTTTTTAATTTATTCTTTATCAAAACAAAATTTTGAACTTTTCCCAATAAAATAAATTTTGAACCAATCATAATTTGTAATTTTGATACCAATAGAAAATAGCACTTGAAGATGTGTGATATCAAGTTATCATTGCAAAATCTTTTAATGTTTCAAACATATTGATATCAATTGTAATTATATAACAAATTTGAAGTTGAAGCATATTGATACCAAATGAAAGATCTAAAATAAAATCTTTTTATTTTTCATAAGCTTATGCATAGTTAATATAAGGTGTTAACTTAACTTAGCATAAACTTTTTGTGCTTTTAAGAATGTAAATCAATTGTAAAGCAAGCACATGAAAATCATATATATGTATGTGAATAGATAAGACCAATTTGAAAATTAGGGCATACATATATAGGAACCAAAATGTGAGTAATATACCAATTGTAAAATTAACATTGTAAATCATGTATATACTCATAACCAAAAATTGGTAGGTTTGAAAAATAGTTATGTTTAAGCACTACCAAATTTGAAGAATAAATAACTAGTTATAAATAATTTTTGAAAAAATAGTTAAAGATCCTTCAAAAACATGAAATCATATGTTATTCATGAATTATACTAAATACATACAAGTTTAAGCACTCATAGTCCATAAAGCTCAAAAATTATCTTTTATCATAAAAGATGAGTGTTCAAAGGTTATGTAGATGGTATTTTCATGAAAATAGAAAGTGAAGCATGAATCTCATGAAAATCTTATTTTTCATCTTAAAACAAATCATATATTTTTCATAAAGTATTTTGTATTTAGCAATGCTTTATGAAAATAGTCATTCAAGCTCAAAAAGATCATAAATCACATTTTGTTGTACAAATGAAAAATCATTTTTTTATTATTATTTATTTAAAATACTAATCTTCATGGTATATGTATGATTTATCCAATTCTAACAATATGCATACATATCCCAAATATGAAAAGAGTCCAATATATATTGCATGAAGGCAAGTGACTCAAGGGTATACATGTATATTTATTAGATTTGAATTAAACACACATATACATGAAGTAAGATCAAAGATAGGCATAACAAGTATAAATGACCGAATCATCAAAACTAGCCTATACACATGCATATAGTGGATACAAATGAGCATGAAGTTCAAATATATATGAGTCAATTGTAGTTCACTATTCATATATGTATAAATGCAAGTTTTGACATATTCTACATTTAAGCATGTAAATGCCACATGAAGCACCCAAAAAAAATATGAACATGCTACATGATACATAAAATTAAAAGCATGTGCATAAAAGAAATAGAAGTTTAGAAATTGTTACCAACTCCAAAGCTCCTAGCATGGTGGTTGACCCACCAAAATTCCTTGATAGCGGTGCTTCAAGTATGTGTCATTTTAGTTCAAATGCACTCACCATCAAGGCACCAAATCTCTCACGTTTTGAGAGATTCCTCACCTACATCAAATACACAAGGTGGGGATTTTGGTACCCATATTTTCTTGGGTCCTATGGGGTTAGTCTTGTAAGAAACCCAAGCATTTTTATTTTTATCAAAAATAAGAACATTTAACCTTTCATAATAAAATTTTGCTAAATGGCCTTTGCGGCCACAATGTGTACATATGTACACCTTAGCATACTTATGAGTGGGAGTGTGAGCATGATGTGCATCATAAGCATGTGCATGATGTGAATGTGCATGAGTATGAGGAACTTGTTTCTTTTGAAACAAGGATTCCAATCTAGTATGATTGAATGCACATGAGCTCAAATTAGAGCTCAAATTATCAATTTTATTTTTCAACTTTTTAATCTCATTTTGATCAATGTGTGCATGAGAAGTATGATGAGATATATGATCAATTTTCTTTTTCTTTTGAGAAACAAAATCTTTTTCTTTTTCACATAGTTTTCTTTTTAAAGATTTATTCTCTTGAAAAACAACTTCTTTTTGTTTTTCCACCATATCAATTTTATTTTTCAAATCAATGTTTCCTTTACATAAATTATTTAATTTAGACATAAGGGAAACATTCTCATTTTTCAAAAACTCATTTTCTTTTTCTAAGCATGCCATTTTTTTCTAATAAATCTTTATCATTAAGCATGGCATCAAAATTCTTTTTCAAAATTTTATTATCTTTTTCTAAACATGCAATGTTACTTCTAAAAGAGTCATGTTCTACATGCATGCAATCAAGTTCCTTTTTCAAATTTTTATTTTTCTTTTTAATCATGTCATATTTTTCAAGCACAAGATGACAAAAGGTAGCAAGCTCATCATATGACATGTCTACATCCTCATCATCGGATTCGGTGTTTACCTCAAGGGGGTTATCCCCTTGGACCATGTAGCACACGTTGGAGATGTCGCTTCCAACGTCCGAATCGCTCCCCGCATAGTATTGATCTTTCTCGCCAAGGGAGATGAGGGTGTTCCATACTACAAAAGCTGAGTCAAGATTAGTCATCTTAGACAAATAATCATTATCTAAGCTAGATACTAAAGCATGTAGGGCTTTTGCATTAGCCTCAATGTTCTTACCATTTAAGCAATATTCTTTATTAGTAGTGGCAAGATATACATGAAGGCCAAGTCCTTTGAAGAACAAAGACATCCTATCACCCTCTTGTGTTTGATGTAGGAGTGGGCTCTCGCATGACGTGAGAGTATCGGTACCTTAGAGTAGATGCGTTCTGAGCTTCATGAGGACTATTTGGATGCATCACTTTCAAGGGATGTTTGGTGGGAGCACCACCTTGTTTTGGAGTCATGGAGAGTTGCCTCATAGGTTTTGGTAACGATCTCTTACTCCTTATTTATTTATGCATGCTTTTCATGTTCATTATTTATAGCATGCTTTGATGTTTATAAATTATTATGTTAATGTCATAATTATTAGACCCTTGACATGCATGTATAGCCTTTTGACACACCCATATTTAATATGGATCATTATTTTAGTGTTCTCACCTTTATTTAGCTATCATGTTTATCATAACTCTAATAACATGTGGATTTACATAATAATCATGTTTATGTTTATCATGTTGATTTTTGTCTTATTTTTATGCTTCATGCGTTGATTACTTATTTAGATGTTAGTTTTCATTAAAACTTGGTATATTTTTGTGCATATAGTGGGCCACAAATAAATCTATATATGTTTGTACTTGAGTGCTTATTTGTTCCCATTAGATGTGCTAGTATAGTCTAGTTTTGATGATTCATGCATTTTAAACTTGTATTCCCATTTTTGAATTTGTTTCATGTTTTTGTGTTTATGTTTAACTTCATGTATATGTCTATTTATCCAAACTATTGTTTATACATATACATCCTTTTGAGCCACATGCCTTCATGCATATATCTTTGTGGACTCGTTGTGTTTGGATATGTATGTATACTTTAGTTTATATAAGACATACATATACCTTAAAGATTAAATAGTTTTGATGATTTTCATGTCTTCATGTTTAAAGGAATATTGAGCTTAATTGCCAATTTTCATGATTATATGTTTCACATTACACTTGTGCACTCACTTCTTTTAAATGTTTCTCATGATTGTGTTGAGTATGATATGTGCCTTATTGTTTTTGAGTGTTTAGTGCCATGTGATTTACATGTGTTTCATGAAAAATTTTTGTTTTATTCCTTACTTGAAGGATTTCGTACTAGTTAACAAGTTTTTCATTTGACTAGTTCGTATTCTTCGTTATGATAGATGTTTTCAAACATACATTATTTTCAAATCTATTTTTTTTTTTGAAAACCCCTACCTTCCAAGGGCGGATGGATGGGAGATCATGCTCATGTATGCTTTATAATGAAAATCATTTGAAACTTGAACATGATTGGGAGGATAGGTTATATGAGTTATACCTTGATAGTATTGTTGTTTCAATTGGTATCATTGGATTCTTTCAATTGGTATCAATTTTGACATTTTTATATACTCATATATATATTTTTATGTATGTATGCTTTCACTTCAAATAGTATCAATTTCGATTGGTATTAATTTTTCATACATATATATATTTTGTTTATGCTAAGCTTGAGCTCCATCTTTGTTTCAATTGATTTAGCTTTCAATTGGTATTCTTAAACAAGCTTATGCATGTGTTTTGTTGGTATTTCATAAAGGGGTAGAAAATTCAATTTTCATATTTTAATTGGTATTTGTATTTCCACTCTCTTACTTTATGATAGAAAATAATAATTTCAATTTGATATCATATGTTCTTAGTGACAAATTCTTACAATTGGTATCATTTTACATCAAGATGTTTATTTGAATGTTTTTAATTGGTATCAAGATGCACTACTTTGACACATTCTGAATTGGTATCAAATTTTTTTTATTGAGAAAATTCAAAATTGTGTTTTAATAAGAAAAGTTAAAAATGTTTTGATATGATTGCATATATGTAAGGAGAGCTTAACATCTCTTCTACATATAGATTCATGTTGAGTGTATCTTATATTGAGGAGCTTGACAACTCTTCTTTATGCGATACACGTGTGTAGGGGGAGCTTCACATCTCTTCTTATGCATTGCATATTTTGTGTTATGTGAATTAGGGCTTGTCATCCTTTCTTCATATAATGCATATATGTAGGGAAGTTAACTTAGCGTATTCCTCTTCATGAATGTATATCGCATATATTCTTATTATTGATTTGTTTGATGTCACCCCTTTATTGATTCTTTGTTTCAAACAAAAAGGGGGAGAAGAATTTATTGATTTGTTTTTACTTGGACCCCTTTGTTGATGATTGACAAAAAGGGGAGAGGTATTTGGTTTATATGCATGTTTTATATGCATGTTTTGTTTTATTTATTAGTTTGTTGTTTAATTGGTATCAAGAGCATTATTTAAGAGCATGTTTTTATTGGTATCAAGAGCACGTTTTATGCATGATGCATTTCATATGTTTGGTATCAAGAGCATGTTTTTGTATTTGGTACCTTGTTTTAATGCATGTCTATGTATACATGTTTAAGAGCTAACATTGCATATTTATTTGTTTATTGCTATGCATGAGTTAAGGGGGAGCTTCTTTGAAGCTTAACTTTAATCCATGCATATATAAATCCATGAGTTTTGTCATCATCAAAAAGGGGGAGATTGTTGGCCCGGAGGCCTTCCACTCTAGTTTTGATGATGATTAACTCATGTAGTTATGTTTACTAATAATCTTGTGTTGTTTAAGTTTCATCATTAACCAAGATATTAGTTGGTGATAACTTCAACAAGATGTTTTGGAAGCTTTCACATGGTGATTCAAGAGCCCGAGCATCAAGATCATACGTAGCCTTACTCGTTGGATCACGGAGTTTTGGATCGAGTCGACTTGAAGATGAAGATCGTCAAGAAGACTTAGGTATCCTAGTGTTTAGTGTGTTTAGATCCATTTGTAAAGCTTAGTATAGTTGATATGCTCAAGTGCACAACACACACAAGTTTTATGTTTGGATTTGGTTTTCATGAATAGATTGATCAAAACAAGTTTACTTTGTTTTTATGTATATTAGATGTGCTCTATATACATACATGCTTACATGACTTATACAAACTTAGTTTGACATACCTATTCATGTAGTTTTATGTTTTGGTATTTTTAACAAAACATATTTTTGGAATTAAAGACAAAAACTATGATATATATTTGTTTCTTGTATATTGGACTTATGTCCATATGCAACATGCCTAAATAGTATTTTGAATATCATGTTTTTGTATTTCAATAAGTTTTAGGAAAAATCAGTTTTCCTATTGAAAAATACATGTTTGATAAAATACAAGTTTTGGTTTTTGGTAAAACTTTCAAAACACAAAAATAGTTTGAATTGCTTGATATTTGAGTTGAAATTTTTATCACATGTTTATATATCAATGCAAAATGTTAAAACTATTTTGGGGATTTTTTAGAAGTTTTATGGGATTTATTGAAATATCTTTAAACCCTGTTTCTAACCCAGAACAGTGGCTGACAGGCCAGGTCGGTCAACCGCACGGTTGACCGAACCAAGGGCCAGTCGACCGTGTGGTCGACTGACGTGCACAGCTTTGTGCACGTCTGGCAAACACATGGGCCGGTCGACCGGTCGGTCGACCGGACCAGAGAGCAGTGCTCTCTGTATCTGGGCGGTCGACCGGGTTGCCCCAACGGTCATATTTATGACCGTTGGCGGTCGACCGGCCGGTCGACCGCAAGCCTGTCAGGCTGACAGATCAGCCCAACGGCTAGTTTCTGGTTTTGACCTATATAAACCCCATTTCTTTGGGATTTTGGCTAAGGTTTTTACAAGAGAAAAATTCATGTTTCCCTAGTGTTTTATACAGTTTTCAAAAGAGTTTTAAGTGCCAAAAGATCCATCTTATTTGTTTTTAAAGTGTTTTGTTTATTTCAAAGAAATTAGGTTTTTGGGAATTTGTCTTGATCTAAAATTCTATATTCATTTGGTATTTTTCCCAAGAGTTTTTCTTTGATCAAAACACTTTGTTTTCCACACTTGAGCTTATCTTCTATCCTAATCTATTAGGATCATTTGTTTGTGAAAAAAGAGAATTGTTTGAGGTTGATTAAACCTCTAAGTTGTAAACCCTCCTTGTTTGTTGTATCCCTCTTTGGTAGAGGTTGATCGGAGTGGTATTGGTTTGTATCCCTCTTCGGTAGAGGTGATTGAGTTTGGTTGGTTGGTTGGTTACGGGCCTTATCCCTCTTCGGTAGAGGTGGATTGTGGTGTATTGCCTCGGTGGCATTGTAAGGTTGAGAGAGGAGTTCGGTACTCCTTTAGTGGATTAGAAATCCTTCTCGGTGAAGGCGGGGACGTAGAGCTAGGGGCTCGAACCTCGAAACATATCTTGTTGTTAGCGTTTGATCCATTGTCTCCTAACTCTCTCTCTCTTTTATTTGTGCATAGCATCTTTCATTCATTCATATCTTATTACTAGCATTTGTGCCTTGCATTATTTCATATTGTTCATCTTTATATGCTTGGCTTGTTTGTGTGTGCCTCACTTGTACTTAACCACAATAGCTTCATATAGCACCTCAACCCATATCTAGGGGAATCAAGAGGAGTTAGTCCAGAGCCCTTCACGGGGAATTCGGCTACACTTGTGTGTTGTACTAAGTGTGTTGCAAATAGTTTTTAGCTTCCGCATTTAGTTTCTAGATTAGCCATATCACCTATTCACCCCCCCTCTAGGTGATTTCACATATTACCTAAATTTACTGGGACTCGGTAATGACAATGGTAACAACATCAATAGTGTAATCATGATACATGTATAACATGATATATATGCGGTGAACAGGGTAAGCAGGACGAGGTTGTTACCGTATAACAATATTTTTCCCAGTAGTTAGGTAAAATGGACATGATAGTCATCAGGTAGGTGTCACAAATGTCATCCCAGTGAATTTTAATGGCACAGTCCTAATCAATAACGTGTAGTAATCATGTAGATTTATTTCTACGAACAAGTGAACTTTCTTACATGCAGGAATACATAAATATACTACAAGTAGCACATGGAAGTAATTCATGAAACTATAAAATTTCTAAATACTAGAAAACTAGCTTAATCATTTAAATCACCTTTATAGCATAATTAAATAACTAGATAAAATTATTTATCACAAAAATTCTTGTTTAATTGAAGGAGGAAAAAGCACTCACCTGGGCTTAAACACAGCTCCAAAGCACTAAAATCTTAAAACCCGATAAATTTACATAAATCATTCCAATAGAAATTGTTTAAAAGAATATTTTATTTGGGAGTTATAAAGAGTTTTAATCTTGATTAATTGGTTTGGTGATTGAAAATATGGTCCTCTGAGTCTAATGAATTTAATAGGTTTAATTTAAACTAATTTCTAATTTATGTTGGAGTTTTAGTAGGCTTTAAACCAATAAAATGCTTAACGGGTCTTAATTTTGTCGTTAAGAAAAATGGCTTTAAAGTGGGTGGTTTGAGTTAATTTATGTTGTTATTACTCTAAAAAATTTATATAAAAAGTAGAAGTATTGTAGACTATTGTTTATATTTTTCTATATTTTTTTGATATATTTAACTAATTGTTTTAATTGTTTTCTTACAGGTTAACGGGTCTGGATTTTGGGTTCTACCATGTGGCTCTGGATCCATGAGGTGCAGCCCCATGCAAAGCTGGGCTGAAAAGCAAGCCAGTAAGCCTTGCTGTAAATTCTTCGTTCTTTCCTTCTTTGTCTGTAGTACACAAGTTTGTTCCTGTGCAGCCCAGGCCCAGGCCTAGGCTAGGCCCGGGCCAGGCCAGGCCAGGCCTGGTCCAGAAATAATTTTTTTTTTGTGGAGCACAAGGCCTGGTGCCCCGTGCAGTCCAGCCCTGCAGGCCCGGGCTCGGCCAAGCCCTGCCCAGGCCAGGCGGGCCTGCCTGGCCCAGGCCAGTGGGTCTGGTCTGGTCCAGGCCAGGCCTGCACAGTTTTCTTTTATGGTATAAATCTTAATGATTTGATAAAAAAGTTTATAATTTAATTAGTGTATTAGTTTATCCATATATATTTTTATTTAGATCATGGGAGATTAGCATGATATTTCAACAAAATCTTTATCCATATAATTTATTTATCAAATCTTTGAGTGAGATTAAAATTTCGTGTAAAGAGGGATTAAACATGGTATTTCAACAATTTCTTAACTTATACAAAATCATGTTATTAAGATTAATTGAGTGAGATTATATATAAAATTCGTGAAAAAAATGAATTAAACATTATAAATAATTGCTTAATTGTCGGGTAATAATTGTTTAATACTTGACTGGATGCCTAAACTTTGATGCAATGTACAATCATGTATTCAGGTGTAGAAGGAAAAAAAAGGGAAAGATAAAAAGCATATTCAGATTATTCTCTTTAGTCATAAGAACTGAGAATTATCCATAAAGATCGCTAATCATCCCATTAAATACAAACATTTTGATTATGAACAAATAAATTCAGTTTTAAGCTCACAGTTAAACTAATTGCTAAGTGCATAAAATGTCAGGAACTACAGTTAGGAAAAATCTTAAATTCAACATGAAATTTCCCTAAAATAAAAAAGTCATCATATATGATAAAAAAGAATCTATTTTGGGCCTGTTTGTTTCGTTGCAAAACGTCGCAAGTCGTAAGTCGTAAAATGAGAATGGAAAAAGTGAACTGTAGCAGAGAAAATATATTGTGTTTTACGGTGTTTGGTTGATAAAGTGAAGTGTAAATGAAAAAGTATATTGTGTTTTACGGTGTTTGGTTGATAAAGTGAAAGTGTAAATGGTAAAATATATTGTGTTTTACGGTGTTTGGTTGGTAATATAAAAGTGTAAGTGGAAAAGTTGACCACAAAATTAACTGTAGAAGTGATTTAAATATTATAAATACTATTAAATTAAATCTACTATTGCAAATTAAATTATATTAATAAATTTGAGATAAAAAATTAATAATCTTAATATTTTATTTATAACAATAATATTAATAAAATATTAGTATAAATAGTAAAATATTACTAAAATATTAACTAAATAAATAATATAAAATTTTAAGAAAATCTAAAGAACATTAATAAAATTTTAAGAATACTAATAAAATATAAATATTAAAAAATCTTATAAAAATAATAAAATATAGTTATTATATTATAATATTAAAAATACTTGAAAATTATAATAATATAAATATTATTATAATATTATTGTAATATTATAGAAATATAAAATTAACAAAGTAAAATATAATTATAATTTAATAATAAATTATCATTATAGTATTATTATACTGAATTATTATTACAATATTAACGTAATAAAATATTAATATAGTAATAAAATATATTATGATATTAATAAAGTAATTTTTTATATTAAAAATAAATAATTAAATATATAGTAAAGTATAATATAGTTATATTAATAAAATATTAACTCTAAATAAAATAATAAAAAATGGAATAAGTATTAATAAAATAATAAAGTATTAAATAAAATATTAAATAAAAATATTAAATTAAAATAGTAAAATATTAATATTAAAATAATATTAAAAACAATAAAAAATTAAAGAGTAAAAATATAAAATAATTAAATAATTAAATAAGAAATTGAACACTATTTAATATATTAAATATTTAATAATATTAAATTATATATTGATTATCAAGTAACTGTAAGTGTACTACAAGTGAGAGTTACATGACCACAAAATTAACTGTAGCAACTGCAAGTGGGAAAATATGAGTGTAAAAGTGAGATTTACATGACCACAAATTTAACTGTAGCAACTGCAAGTGGGAAAAGAAGAGTTGCATTTTGCAACTTATTTTTCAGCGAAACAAACAACGGAAAATGTAAAAGAAGTTTTACGACTTGCGTTTTGCGGCGTTTTGCGGCGAAACAAACACGCCCTTTCTAATAAACTAAACCTCCTCACTGCAATTATTTACTAATTTTATGCCATATGTTGGAAACGGACACAAAAAGAAGTAGCAGATCAATCAAATATGGTACACAAAGTTCTACACCCTAATACATATGCCATTATAGTGATCATACTCGAATAAGATTAGTCATAGTCTTCTACTAAATCTAAAAGCTACATGTTTTATCACTTCATAACACATACATTGCACATTGTCACACACTCATACTTAATGTACAGAAAGAGGGAAAGAGAGACACTCACAGCAAGGGAGGATTCAACCTGGCTGCTCGGTTGCTCTAGTTGCTTGGGTGCGGGTTGGAGGAGGCAGCGGAGGGTGTGCTCGGCCTGACATGGTGCTGAGGGGTGTGGAGTTTCAGTTGTGTAAGATGCAGATGGGTGGTGGCGCATATTGAAAGGAGAAGGGTTAAAATAATGGGTTAGGATTAGTTAGGATTGAGATTTAATTAGTTAGGATTATGATTTAATTGTTAGGATTAGGATTTGGGGAGTTAAGATTAGGATTATGTTAAGATTATGGGGATTGGTTGTTAGGATTTAGGTTTAGTTAGGATTTTATTCATTAGTTAAGATTATGGTTTGATTTATTAGGATAAGGATTGGGTTGTTGGGTTTGAATCTTGGGTATTGGGTATGAGTATGAATTAAAATGAGTTATTGGATTTAAAGGGTTTCGTGTAAAGAGTTAAAAGGTAATGGTTTAAGCTAATGGGTAAAGGTTTAGGGAATTTGGATTTAATGTTGCGATTATGGGGAGTGGGCTTCATGGGTTTTTTGAATGAAGGAAGAAAATCTAAAATAAAAGAATAATTGTGGGCTTGTGGTGGTGGCTTGGATTGGGCTTAACATGAAAAGAAAGGATAAATGAATCAAAGAAAAAGAAGAGGAGATGTGTGGGCTTAGTTGATGGGCCAAGCTTCATATACAAATAAAATGATAAAAGTGGAATTGGGTTTGGATGAATTATTGGCTTGCTTCATGGGCTCAAAGAATTGGGCTAGAAAATGAATGAGCAAAAATGAAAATGGAAAAGAAAAGATGAGGAAGGAAATGAGCTATATGGTAATAGACACATGGGTTTAAGAAAAATTGCAAAAAGGTGGAAAAAAATAAGATCAAATAATAATAATGCTAATCACATATAAATAACAATAATTTAATTAATTCATAAATATCAACATGATTAATAACAATTCATATTCCTAACACATAAAGTTATAAACAATAATTAAAATAATAATACATATTTATATATATTAAAGTACGGTTATCATGTATTACAAAATACAGGTATTACAATGACTTTCAATTATCAAATTGTATTTTGTATTATTTCTGTGTATCGAGGAAAAATAATTTTTGAGGCTTGAGGTGATTTTGTCAATTCTTACAATATCTAACTTTCCAAAGATAAGCGAGATTTTCTCTCATAACTCATATATAAATTTTGTTCGTCCGTTCATCTGTCTTCATCCACAGAGATAGAGCGCAACAGAGAGAGCAACCGAAGGAGCAACACTCCTCTCTCCCCCTCCAGCCTCCTCCCACCCACCCCCTCTTCCTATTCTCTCCCCCTTCTTCTTTCTCCTCTTCTTCGCTTGTTGAATTAGGTCAGTTTCCTACCGCAAATGCAATATGCAAGAAATAAAAAATTCTCTTTAGATTCATGTTTCGGGCTTACGGGTTGAAAAATAACGGGTTGTGGGTTGCGGGCAGCCCGTTTGAGAGAGAGAACGAAATACGTAGATTAATTTAATTTAATTTATTATTATTTAATTTAATTTAATTCAGCAAACCTCTGACCTCGGCAGACGAATGAGAATTGTTCTTACCAAAACCCTAACCTTTTCGAATCCCTCGCGCTTGGATCCTATATTCCTATATCCCATCGAGCGAACAAGATCCAAGCCTCTCCACTCACAGGTCTCTCTCCCCCCTCTCTCTCGCGGATCTGTTGTTTATTTCTTCTTATTGATTGATTTGTTTCTCATGATATGATTGATGAATTCAATTCTCATAGATATCACTACTGATTTTTTGGGGACGAGCATAAAAGGTCCAATTTTGACCACTTCAAATGTGAGGCTTATAATGCCAGGCGGAAGTATGTAACCCAATTTTGAAGAGCTAACTAAAAAATATTTGATATGAAGAGCACAGTTCTGTGATTTGCATTTATTGGTCGCAATTTCATTATACTGACTTTTATTCTATCTTAATCATATTATTGATTTTTTCCCCCAACTAGAATCGAAATTATAGGTTTTTATTCCCAAGTTGTAATATTCTATAAACCTATAACCAGCTGCAAACCGTCTGCCTCAGAATCCAAAAAATATGGAAAGAAAGAAGAAAGAAAACCATCATCCACACCATAATTACTGTCTTGAGCTTAAAAAGTATTTAATGGAATTCCGCATCTAATTTAACCCCTGTAACGCAGTGGGGCTAGTTGGATAATGATACCATGAAGAGACTTCATTATTCTCACTTCTCAACCGCATAGAGGAACTTGTCTTGGCTTGATATAGAGCGTGGACAGGATGGGGATGAAAATATTGAGCCCATTCTAGGCTACGGCTAGGCCTGTGCTGATCTTGGTCCGCCCAAATTTAGCTAGTCAGCATTTTGCCTCTCATAAATGAATATATATTCTTCCGAATTTTGGCATCTTGCTCGTGCCTGCTTGATTTATGGAAAATTAATGACTAACAAATCAGAAATCTGATCTTTTTGTATGTCTAATTGTTTTCTAGCATAAAGTTTTGAAGTTTTTTTAAGCAGATAAAGTTTTGAAGTTTTGCAGATGATGGTTTTAATGATCAAAGATCTTAATTCGATCATGTATAATAGTTTATTAGTTTTACTTCTGTAGTCATTTTAGTTAGCTTGGATTTATTTTAAACTCTTTGCTTGTTCTTGAGAGCGTCTATGAAGTCCTCTAACTGTATTCAGTTAATATTCACTATCATGTTTCCAGAGCATGTTGCTCAGGACCTCTTATCTTGGTTCCAAATATTTACTTAATTTCCAGTGTTGCAAGTTTTCTTTGCTAGTACTATTCCTTCTTCAACTGATTGATGAAAAATGCCTCTTTTTCAGATATCCCTTTGGACACATATCTTATTGTGGTGGCTGATTACCATGGCATCACGAAGGAATATTCACTATTCTCAGCTTTCTGCAGAAGAGAGGGATGACAATGTACCGGAAGAGGACCTTCGGTTCAGCTACAATCCCAAGGCTCTTGACAGGGTTCCATGGAAGTCAATTGCTCTCGCGCTTTTTCTTCTATCCTTGGGATTACTTCTTTTGTTTCTCTCGTTCTTTATCTTTACAGGCCACATGGGGGGTGAGAAATCCCAAGCATATGGCTTGCTTGTACTTGGCATACTCTCCTTCCTTCCTGGTATTTACTCCTTTCTTTTGCTCCGAGTTGGATTTAATTTTGGATTATAGTGTACAAGTCTTTTAGCCAGTAAGTAAGAAATTGAGAGCAAAAAGTGATGAATATTGAAATGAAATAGGATATGCATGCAGTTTCCCTTTTCTATGAAATATTCATGGGTCACCTGAACTGATTAAAAGAACATGGAGACTATTGCAGACCTGTAAAATATCTTGGGATTTCTTTCCACAATCTGCTATCCTTTTGTTTATTTGAAAACTCAATCTGTTTTCAATTGTTAACTTTGAAGAACTCCGCTAACAGGTAAAGTTAACATCTAATTAACTCTATACCTGATGAATGCTCGAAAAGTAGTTTATTGGCATTCAAAGTCGAGCTAGTTTCATTTATAAGTTGTGTGCATCATAAGTTTTGAAATTTTTTTACCTATAAAATTAGTGACATGATTTTATGTTCTAGATATTTGAGAAAGCTTACCAAACTTGTGGATGGTGTAATGTAAGACTGAGCATGTAAAACAATAGTTGTCCACTTTGCTAAAAAACAATATTTTCTGCTTCATATTTAACTACTGTTGGGATTGCTTATTCCTTGTTCCGCCACAATCTATTAGCTTGACATTTTTAGTAATGTGATTATCCAACATGGCTTGAAAGTGCCAGCTGTCATGATGTCCTCACTTCGAGCTTGGTGTTATTCACACTTTCAATTGGTGTAATTTTATATTGCCCCGATTCTGGCTTTCCAAGGGATCTTTGAACGGGATGTCGTCTATATTTCCGTGCACTGGGGAGTTGTTTGATATATAGTGTTCAATGTTCACAATTCATAAGCTAGAGGTTTTGGGTAAATTGGTTATCCAACAATTAAATATATCTGTTGAAATATTAAATAAATATTAGTAATGATTGATGTGTTAAGAGGTTTAGGAGAAAAAGAACGTCCCTTTACTGTGGTTGAGTTTCTAGATATGCTTGACGGGAAAGTTTGAATAAAACTATGTCAGTGTTGTTAGAAAATTCTTGCATGTGATACAAAATAAGAGTAAATGCAAATTGTATGGGAGAAAAATACATGTTATTTAACAAGAAAATTTTAAATGCGTGCATCATCTGTGTTTATTCGGGCGCTTGAGTTGCATCTATCATCTTATAAAATTTTGGGGGTTGCTCCTTGGTTGCCTGAGCTTAAATTGCATGACTAATAATTTAGGTTTTTCTACTCTTGTCTGCAATTCCTCTGAATTTGTCACTAGTTTAGTGTGCTGACAAATATGGCTTTTCGTTGAGCCATGCGCTCCATAATTAATACCATTTTGATGGGAAATAGCTTTGATGGTACTGATGCTACAATAACTCATGTGTAAGAAGCGAAATTCCCAGAGGCTCCTAGGTTGTATTACCTAGTTTGGGGAATCTTGTCTAGGCAACACGAGAGCTACAAAATCTAGATGCTTTCTACCTGTCTTTCTAGTGAGGTGGCCCTTTGAGTGTGTGGCTTGGTGTCTATGCACTTGCATAGACCTTGCTTGTTCCCATGATGCAATTAATTCTCAAAATTGGATGACACTCACCCTTCTCTGAAGAAATATCATAATTATTTCATAATGATACGATAGTTTACTTGTAGTTAGCTGCGCATAAATATTAGTCCCTTAAATAAATTAAAGAGTACTTTTACATTTACGACAAATTTCTTCTTGGACATGAAAGAGATGAAGTGTTATAGTAATGATAACTGCCTGAAAGGTGCGTACTCCTCTTCCTGCTTTGCTGCCTTCCTTTTCTCCCCCGACTTCGTCTGTGATGTAAAATATGGGGATCACACTTGCCTTTAATTCGAATAGAAGAGGAAAATTAGGGTTTAAGAAGATGGTAAAGAAGTATGAAAGATAAACAAAAACGTGATAAGATTTTGGGCTTCGCATCCCTTGCACACGATTGAGCTTCACACCCTTTACACCAATCTCAAGATCAGATCTCAAGAACGTTAAGTGAAGAATTTGAATTTAATCATTCATTCATTCCTTTAATAACTAGTACATGAGGCCTTTTATAGGCTTTACGAAATCTAACTCTCAAAATACATCTGATGTGATATTAAAACTAATACAAAGAAACTAATAAAAATAAAAAATACAATAAAAGAAAATACATAAAGATTACTTGAACTAGTTGATCAAAATCGAATCAACTCGTCTTCTCCAATGATGATATATGTACCGAGATCGTAGTTGGATGTTTCCATCATTCTCCCTGAGTGGAAGAAGACTCGACCCCGTCGAGTCTAGTGTAGAAATACTCTCATATCACTGTTGGCCCAAAGGCCCATCACTCTAGTTTTGATGATAATTAACTCATGTAGTTATAGTACTAATGATCTTATGTTTAATTAGTCTTAGATTTGTGATCAAGATCTTAGTAGGTATTTAGCTTCAATTAAGAATTTAAAGTCAAGTTTTGGAGCTAACACGGTTTAATTCAAGAGCCTATGCATCAAGATCACATCAAGTACTCAAAAGGAGTCTAGCTCTTTGGATCATGGTTTTGACCAAGTCAAGGAGTAGAAGACTTCAAGTGTAGACTTCAAGAGAAGACTTGTGTCTAGTTTTGTTTTATTAAGATTTTGTTTTAGATAAAATGTAAAGGATAAAATAGTTGGTGGATTGCTCAAGTATACCATATACACTCACACACAAGATTTATTTATGTTTTCATAAGAGAGTTTTCACTTTGGAAAAGAGTTCATTTTGGAAAAATACAAAAGAGCTTTTATTTTAGAAAAATAGTTTTGGTTAAAAACTATATACATATTTTAGTGCTTATTGTCAAAAACATAAATACTTCATCATGTATGTGTAGTGAATCATATCCATACACTCTATGCTTTAAAAGTGTTTAAAATATCTTGTTTTTGTATTTGGAGAAGTTTTGGAAAAATCTATTTGGAAAAATACAGATTTTGTTTCAAGCCAAAATTTCTAAGTTACAAAAATAGTTCAAATTGTTTGTAACATAGTTTGATTTTACTCAAACATGTTTGTATATCAAAGTATAATACTGAAACTATTTTTGTAGAATTTTAGAGATTTTATGGGATTTTATTTAAGTCAAAAAAGTCAAGTTTTCAATACCCATAATCCCTGTTTCTGGCTTCTGTCGGTCGACTGGGCCGGTCGACCGGGCTAGGAGTCGGTCGATCGACGTGCACAAACGTGCACGCCAGTCTGGCTGGAGGGCCGGTCGACCGACCCGGTTGACCGTCCAGAGAGCTCTGCTCTCTGGAAAGCCCCGGTCGATCGGGCCGGTCGACCGGCAGAGAGCTCTGCTCTCTGTTTCAGGCCACGGTCGATCGGGCCGGTCGACCGAGGCTCCAACGGTCGGATTTCTGACCGTTGGCGGTCGACCGGGCCAGTGACCGACAACCATCCAGGCTGCAATTTTGTCCCAACGGCTAGTTTTTCTAGCCTATAAAAAGGAGGCACCCATGGACTGTTTTTAACAAGATTTCAAGTGGGTTTTTGCACCAGTTTTTCGTACTCTATTAAGAGGTTTTCTCCACTTGTATTTGAGCCAAATACTTCCATTCAAAAGGAGAGTTTATCAAGAGTTTTCAAAAGTGATGTTCTTGAGTTTTCCACAGCCACGCTCAATCCAAGTTTTCTCACAAACACTTGAGCTTTTCATTAATATATTCATCCTATAGGAGAGTTGTTGTGAGATTGTTTTTAGGTGATCAAAGTGTTGTGATTACCAAAGACTTCATCTTTGCTTTGAGGGGCGAACTTGTGTGTTCGCGGTGTTTCGAGTTCTTGTGAGAGCTCATTGTAAAGGTGCGGCCTCGATAAGCTAGTGGGCTTTGCGGTGTGTTGTTCTTGCGGGAATAAGAGAGGGACTAGAGAGTCCAAAGAGCTTGTAGGTGTTGCGGCACCAAGTGATCCAGTGAGATCGATTTTAGTGGAAATCCTTCATAGTGTTGAAGGCGGGGACATAGAGCAAGTGTGCTCGAACCTCGAAACAAATCTCCCGTGTTTGCGATTGCTCTCTCTATCTCTTACTTGTTTATATCTTGCATGCTCTTATTGTCTTTATCTTTATATGTTTGATATATATTTGTGCTTATATTGTTATATGCTTGGGGATTGTTTGCTAACACTTGTATTCAACCAAGAGAGCTAACGCGGCACCTCAACTCTTATTTAGAGGAATCTTGAGGAGTTAGTCCAGAGCCCTTCACGGGAAATTGGCTACACTCTTATGTTATACTTGGTGTATTTAGCTTAAGTAGTTTTAGTTTGCATTAATAGTTTTAATTCCGCATTGATTGACTATTAGATTAGCTAGTCACCTATTCACCCCCTCTAGGTGATTACAATTGGTATCAGAGCCACGTGCTCTTGATTTGGGTCTTATAACCTAGAGTTAAAGATCTTCATTTATAGCTAATCACAATATTTTGTACACATATGGAATTCATGTCACCTCTCACCTTTGACATTCTTAACATCCAAACTTGGAAGGTTAAGATGTCTATGTACCTCAAAGGCCTAGCCATTCATGTTTATCTTGCTACTATTAAAGATTCATATGTTAATAATAGCAAGTATATTGAGGCTAACTCAAAAGCCATTCATGCTTTGAAGAGTACCCTAAATAATGATTATTTATGTAGGGTTGCTAATCTTGATTCGGCTTTTGTAGTATGGAATACCATCATCTTCCTTAGCGAACAAGAACAATACTATGCGGGGAGCGACTCGAATGTTGGAAGTGAAGCTTCCAACGTATGCTACATGGTCCAAGGGGATAACCCCCTTGAGGTAAACACCGAATCCGAGTTAAAAGAGGATGTTGATATGTCTTACAATGAACTTGCTTCTTTTTGTCAACAACTCCTAGAAAAATATGACATGCTTAAAAAGGATAATAAGAAAATGAAAAACAAATTTGATGCCATGTTAAATGAAAAAGATTCTTTTCAAGAAAAATTGGAATGTTTTTCAAAAGAAAATGATAGTTTAAAAAATAAAAATATTTTCTTGCTTTCTAAATTGAATGATCTTTGTGAAGGAAACACTACTTTGAAAAATAAAATTGTTTTGGTGAAAAACAAAAAGAAGCTGCTTTGCAAGAAAATAACTCTTTAAAAAGAAAAGTTATTTCAAAAGAAAAAGAAAATGTTTCTAAAAAGAAAAAGAATAATGATTGTCATTCTCATCATGCTTTACATGCTATTATTGATAAAAACGAAGTTAAATTTTTAAAAAATAAAATAGATTGTTTGAGCTCAACTTTAAGCAAATGTGCATTTAACCATTCTAGATTGGAATCCTTGTTTCAAAAGAAATAAGTTCCCCATGTTCATGCACATCACTCACAACATGCTTATGCACATTTTGCACGCCATGATCATACTCATTCACATGTGCATGGTAGAGTGTACAAGTGTACACATTGTGACCGCAAAGGCCATTTAGCAAGATTTTGTTATGATAGAATAAATTCTTTAAATTTTGCTAATAAGAATGTTTGGGTTCCTTATAATGCTAACCCCTGAGGACCCAAAAGAAAATGGGTACCAAAATTCTCACCTTTTGTATTTAATGTAGGTGCGGGCTCTCACAAAACGTGAGAGAGTTGGTGCCTTGATGGTGGATGCACATGGACATCATGGACACACATTTGATGCACCGCTATCAAGGAGGTTTGGTTGGACAACCACCATATTTTGGAGATTTGGAGTATGATTCTTATGTTTTGGTAACTATCTCTAAACTCTTTTTGTTTACATGCTTTAATATATACATATATGATTTTAGCATGTTTTGTTTTTATGTTTTATGCTTCATGTGGTAAATTCTTGTTTAGATGTAGTTTTTGTCAAAACTTGTGTATATACATGTACAAGTAGTGAGCAACATTTGATTCATATACGTTTGCACTTCATTTTTCATTTGTACTCACTATAATGATTTTCTCATTTACACTTGTTTTGCCTATTTACATGTCTTATTTTATGTATGTGCAATTTTTATTCAAATTTAATAAATATACATGTATACCCCTTGAGTCATTTGCCTTCCTACAATTTATATTATGGACTCTTTTTATGTTTGGGATATGTATGCATATTATTTGTTTTGGATAAATCATACATATACCTTGAAATTTGTTTTTAGATGAAAAATGAATTTTATGATTTTCATCTTTATATGAAAAATGAATTTTTATGTTTTTCACTTGTTTGTTTAAATGATATTTGTTTTGAGCTTCATTGATTATCTTCATGGAAAATGCTACTCACATGATTATGGTACACTCACATTTCATTTGTTTACTCATGACATTGTTTTCATGAGATATTTTGAGCCTTATATATTTCGAGTGTCAATTCTTGTGTTTTTAGCATGCTTCATGGATTCATATGATTTGATTTCATGTTTGAAGGATCTTTAACTGTTTTTTAAAAATTACTTTTAACTAGTTATTTATTCTTCATTTGGTAGTGTTTTCACAATAAAAATATTTTCAAACTCTAGTTTTTGAAAACCCCTACCAACCCCTTTATGGGCGGACGGATGGGCGACCATGCCTTGCATGCCTTATTGAAAAGCTTTTATCTTGTGCATGAAAAAGGGTGATTTATTATGAGTTATATACTTGATTTACATCATATTTTCAAGTGGTATCTCAATTGATATTTTTTGTATATACTCATTTTTTTTTATATATGTATGCCTTCTCATTTCAAATAATATCAATTTTTATTGCTATACTCTTTTCATACATATATATGATATGTTTGTGCTTGAGTTACAAAATATTTACATATTTAAAGCACGACGTATGTTTATACTAAGCTTAATTCAAATCTTAATTTTTCAATTGGTATCTCAATAGGTATTTTAATAAGCTTATGCATTATTTTCAATAGGTATTTTTATTGATATCATAATTTACAATATACTTCAATTGGTATCTATTTATTTCAATTGGTATCACAAATTTTCTATTTCATATGGTATCTATATCTTGTGATATCTTGATTTGTTGATTTAAGAAAATTTTCAAAATTTGTATTGTTTAGTTACAATTGGATTCTTAAAAATGTTTTGATTGGTATCTCAAAATTTAAGAAAATTCAAATTTTGTATTGTTTATTTATAATTGGTATCATAAAATTTTGTTTATGTACAAATGATATTGTAAAATTTGTTTTAGTATTATAAAAATTTGTATTAAAAATGTTTTGATATGTATTGCTTATATGCAAGGGGAGCTTAACATCTCTTCTACATATAGATTCATGTTGAATGTATCTTATATTGAGGAGCTTGACAACTATTCTTTATACGATACACATGTGTATGGGGAGCTTCACATCTCCTCTTATGCATTGCATAATATGCGTTATGTGAATTAGGGCTTGTCATCCCTTCTTCATGTAATGCATATATGTAGGGAAGTTAACTTAGCGTCTTACTCTTCATGAATGTATATCGCATATATCTCTTTATTGGTTGGTTTGATTTCACCCATTTGTTGATTTTTGTTTCGGACAAAAAGGGGGAAAACATTGTTTTGTGTTTACTTTAACCCCTTTTGTTGATGATTGACAAAAAGGGGGAGAAGTATTTTAGTATATATGCATGTTTTTTCCTTGCTTTATACAAAAAGGGGAGAAAGATTTTGAGTTTTTGCATATATTGAGTTTATGCATGTTTATGCATTGTGTTTATGCATTTTACAATAAACAATAAGATATGAGGGAAAATGATTTTGATAGTTTAAACAAAAAGGGGGAGAAGGTTTTGGTATGCATGTTTCTCTCACCCTGCTTATTGATGCATATACATTTGTTTAGTTCATGTGCTTCATTGAATATATATTTGTTTATTGTTATGCATGAGTTAAGGGGGAGCTTCTTTGAAGCTTTACTTTAATCATGCATATATAACTCCATAAGTTTTGTCATCATCAAAAAGGGGGAAATTGTTGGCCCAAAGGCCCATCACTTTAGTTTTGATGATGATTAACTCATGTAGTTATAGTACTAATGATCTTGTATTTAATTAGTCTCAGATTTGTGATCAAGATCTTAGTAGGTGTTTAGCTTCAATTAAGGATTTAAATTCAAGTTTTGGAGCTAACACGGTTTAATTTAAAAGCCTACGCATCAAGACCACATCAAGTACTCAAGAGGAGTCTAGCTCTTTGGATCATGCTTTTGACCAAGTCAAGGAGTAGAAGACTTCAAGTGAAGACTTCAAGGGGCCGTTTGTTTCGCGTAAACTCCGTAATTCGTAAATGACTTACTACCCAGTTACAACTACGGCGTTTGTTTGGACCGTAATTCGTAAAAGACTTACGTAACTCAACTAACACTCATTTGCAACCCAGTTACCACTCACTTACAGCTTAGTTACAGTTAATTTTGTGGTCATACAAATTTGTAATATTTTTTTATATTAATATTAAAATTTTTTAATATTTAACTTTTTTAATATTTATTGGCAGTATTAAAACTTCTAAAATCACCAAATAGTTAATTTGTGGTCAACTTTTTCACTTACGACTTATACATTACGACAATCAAACACCGTAAAGTACAATACACTTTCCCATTTTACAATTTTATATTACCAACCAAACACCGTAAAATTTACATACATGTAACTCATTTACAATTGTAAAAGACTTTACCAATTACAACTACGAATTACGGCCAGTTACGACAACCAAACAGACCCCAGAGAAGACTTGTGTCTAGCTTTGTTTTATTAAGATTTTGTTTTAAATAAAATTTAAAGGATAAAATAGTTGGTGGATTGCTTAAGTATACCATATACACTCACACACAAGATTTATTTGTGTTTTCATAAAAGAGTTTTCACTTTGGAAAAGAGTTCTCATTTTGGAAAAATACAAAAGAGCTTTTATTTTGGAAAAATAGTTTTGGTTAAAAACTATAAACATATTTTAGCGCTTATTATCAAAAACATAGATATTTCATCATGTATGTGTAGTGGATCATATCCATACACTCTATGTTTTAAAAGTATTTAAAATATCTTGTTTTTGTATTTGGAGAAGTTTTGGAAAAATCTATTTGGAAAGATACAATTTTGTTTCAAGCCAAAATTTCTAAGTTACAAAAAATAGTTCAAATTGTTTGTAACATAGTTTGATTTTACTCGAACATGTTTGTATATCAAAGTATAATACTGAAACTATTTTTGTAGAATTTTAGAGATTTTATGGGATTTTATTTAAGTCAAAAAGCCAAGTTTTCAATACCCATAATCCCTGTTTCTGGCTTCTGCCGGTCGACCGGGCCGGTCGACCGGTTAGGAGTCGGTCGACCGAGTCAGTCGACCGACGTGCACAAACGTGCACGCCAGTCTGGCTGGAGGGCCGGTCGACCGACGTGCACAAACGTGCACGCCAGTCTGGCTGGAGGGCCGGTCGACCGACCTGGTCGACCGTTCAGAGAGCAAAGCTCTCTGGAAAGCCCAGGTCGACCGGGCCGGTCGATCGGCAGAGAGCTCTGCTCTCTGTTCCAGGCCACGGTCGACTGGGCCGGTCGACCGAGGCTCCAACGGTCAGATTTCTAACCGTTGGCGGTCGACTGGGCCGGTCGACCCCCTAACGACTAGTTTTTCTAGCCTATAAAAGGGAGGCACCCATGGACTGTTTTTAACAAGATTTCAAGTGATTTTTGCACCAGTTTTTCCTACTCTATTAAGAGGTTTTCTCCACTTGTATTTGAGCCAAATACTTCCATTCAAAAGGAGAGTTTATCAAGAGTTTTCAAAAGTGATTTTCTTGAGTTTTCCACCACCACGTTCAATCCAAGTTTTCTCACAAACACTTGAGCTTTCTATTGATATATTCATCCTATAGGAGAGTTGTGAGATTGTTTTTAGGTGATCAAAGTGTTGTGATCACCAAAGACTTCATCTTTGCTTTGAGGAGGCGGACTTGTGTGTTGCGGTTTTTCGAGTTCTTGTGAGAGCTCATTGTAGAGGTGCGGCCTCGGCAAGCTAGTGGGCTTGCGGTGTGTTGTTCTTGCGGGAATAAGAGAGGGACTAGAGAGTCCAAAGAGCTTGTAGGTATTGCGGCACCAAGTGATCCGGTGGGATCGATTTTAGTGGAAACCCTTCATAGTGTTGAAGGCGGGGACATAGAGAAAGTGTGCTCGAATCTCGAAACAAATCTCCCGTGTTTGCGATTGCTCTCTCTATCTCTTGTTTATATCTTGCATGCTCTTATTGTCTTTATCTTTATATGCTTGATATATATTTGTGCTTGTATTGTTTTATGCTTGGGGATTGTTTGCTAACACTTGTATTTAACCAAGAGAGCCAACGCGGCACCTCAACTCTTATTTAGAGGAATCTTGAGGAGTTAGTTCAGAGCCCTTCACGGGAAATTCGGCTACATTCTTGTGTTATACTTGGTGTATTTAGCTTAAGTAGTTTTAGTTTGCATTAATAGTTTTAATTCCGCATTAATTGACCATTAGATTATCTAGTCACCTATTCACCCCCCTCTTGGTGATTACAATCGCTCCATATCATTCGAGTCATTCCATGCATCATCAATCAACATTTTTCCTTTTCAACAGATTAGATCTCTTCGAGTCCTACCATTACTGGTGGCGATAATCTCATCATCTAAGTTTTATTAACTTTATCTACTGTGTTAATTAAAATATCTTGTAGTGGAGGAAGGAAAGAGCTATCAAAAATAGGCTCAAGAGAAGCCTCATCAACCGGTAGGATAAAATCAAGACCCTTGTAATTCACTAGATTTTTAACATTGAGAATAGAACTAATACTAAAATTTATAACATAAGCATTATCGTTCAATTTATTTAAGATTTGAAATGGATCAGCACTACAAGTATGCAACTTTTTAACATCACCACCAACATAAAAGTTTTTACTCTGTTTCTAATATCAGCTCGTAACTTGTAGTTGGCATTATTTTGAGCAATCTTATCACTTATTTTCTTGTGTAATTTGTGCACATGTGATGCAACAGATGATGCAAATGATGAGGCAGGCTTAGAAACTCAATAGTGATCAACTATGAGGATAAAGTCTGTAGGTTTTCTTGGCTTAAAACTATAAGCAATTTTATCATGGGGTCTCTATCTGTTGACAATGTGTTATATGCAACTTCAACATTGGACAACTTAAAATCAACTTGCATTTTGAGTTCTGCATGCTCGATGAAACTTACTCGGTAACGTGGCAAGTTGGGAATACTTGCTTGGAACTAGACTAATAGTGTATTTCCTAAGAGTTTTTGCGAGACCTAACACGATGTCCATACTAATATTATGTCATGCGTAGTGTTGGACCGGTAGTGGGACACTAGTGGACAATAAAGTAAAAGAGGAAGGGCATGGTGTCGACAGTGGAGGAGAAAGGGGTTGATGACCCGAGTAGGCAACGACAGTAGGGGCCGGCAGTAGAGGAGGAAGGGGTGACGACTAGAGCAGGCCACAATAGAAGGGGAAAAAATAGGGGGCTGCAGCAAGTGGTGAAGGGAAAGGTAGAGTCGGCAATAGAGCCAGGAAAGGGAAAAGACGGGCGCGGTTGTGGCAGCGATAGCAGGGTCAGCAACTGTCGTAGCCGGAGAAACAACATTTAAACTTCTTAATCAAGAGAGTGATTCCTGAAGAAATAATGCTTTCAAACTCCGGTGCTACAATGGGAACTCCGTTAATAATGACAAACTTAACAAGACTGGTGCAGTCGACGGCGGTATTCTCATCCCTTGCACTTATTATGTTTAGCAACGGTGCTAATCTTGTAAAATTTCTTTTTGGTATCTTTGTTTCTGTTATCTTGTTCGCGTTCTTGCTCTTAACATCATTCCTAGGTGGATGTGGAAGGGTACTTGACCTATGAGGCTGGGTAGGTGGGGAAGGTCTAGATTCTGGTGTTCTTTGGTCAGTAGTGGGTTGGAAATCATGTATGGCATATGGCACTGGTTGATGTGCGGTCGTAGGTTGTTTACTTACTGGAGCACTATTTTTCATTCTTTGATTTTTGGTTTCACAAGTTTGGATCATGTTATCAAGCTTAGCCAGCATGATGTCAAGTTTTGCGACAATTCGAGCTTCTTAGGTCAGATCCATCGGGGTGATGGAGAATTGACTAGACTCTCCTAAAAGTAAGAGAATACACGACTCTAAACTAGATGTTAAACTATTTTTTAATTTCATAATTAATTTTTTTTGTTTTGAATAAGGTTCTAGATTCAAAATGCAAGAAAGCAAATAAAAAGACCTAAGATGCAATTCCTACCAAACTGTGATGTAAAACGTAGTTGAATGTTTGGAAATCAACGGTAATATTATTAAACTCACGCTTCATTAACAAATTATGATTGTTGGGTAGGAAGGATTAAAACTAATAACGCTAGCAAATTGTTTGATCAAAGTAACATACGTAAACTAATTAATTCTCAATTCAAGAACAAATTAACAAAAATATTTATGCTACGCAAGTAAGTTCTACCATCAATATCAAACTAGTGTACCACAGGTAAGTAGAATTACACAATCTCACTTATATTTTTAGACAATAGTTAAATCGCTAACAACTCAGAGATGAATTATTAAGCTCAAAATAACTGGTCAGGATCAGGAATGTACCTACTGAAGATCACGTCGATCTCAGTGTTCTTCTGATGGTTGTGAATGTGCAGTTCTATCTACGAGTCCAACGCCTTAGAACTGCTCGAATCGAACTCCAGGTAGCCGAGAAACAACCCGAAAACAAAACTGGATATGCTAGCTAGTCTGTCTGCAAACGAGTCTGCTAGCGAGTCAGCTCGGATTTGAGCCGTCAGCTCGAGTCGGCTCAGGCCTGAACTGTCGACTCAGGTCGACTCGTGTTCGGTTTGGTTGAGCCGATCAGCATTTTGTCGGATCGAGTCGACAGCTCGATGTGAGTCGGCTAAGGGTCGGTTCCAATTGCGTCGATGCTATCTTATTCAGCTCGATGGGACTGATATCGACTCAGGTCTTCAAAAATGGCTTAGATCTGAGCCATTTGTTTCCCTGTCGATTCCAGCGAGGTTGTTGATTGATGTCGCCATCGACGAGGCTAAGGGAGATCTCAATGATGAAGTGGCGGCGACGACGAGATCTGGGGTGTGGATCTGGCGATGATGATGAGATTTGATGGTTGCCTCGCTGTTGGCTAGGTTGGCAGCGCCAAGACTAGGGGGTTGCAGCGGCGACATGCTAGATCTGTGAGGAGGTTGTCAGTGAGATTGATGGGCTGCGTTGATGAGGTCGGACGACGGCGAGGAAGGCGTCGACGAGGCGAGAACTACTTCGGGGAAGGGAGGGGTTGGCAGGGACTGCGACGATGAAGATGAAGAGAGATGTGGTGGCGGGAAGGCGGTGACATACTGAAACTAGGGTTAAGTAAGGGTTTTGGTGGGGGTTGGGTTGGGGAAGATGAACAATAGGATATTTTTTTTTGAATAGAGTTAGGGTTTTGAGGGAGGAGAGGGAGAGGGAGAGGGAGAGGAGGAAGGGGATATGAAAACGACAAATTTAAGGAGATTGGAAACCTAGGGCTTCAATACCAAAATGAAGTAAAATATGGGAACGCAATCGCCTTCAATCCAAATCTAAGAGGAAAACTAGGATTTAAGAAGATGGATAAAAAAAATATGAAAGATAAACAAGAACCAGATAAGATTTTGGGCTTCACATCCCTTGCACACGATTGGATTTCACATCCCTTACACCAATCTCAAAATCATATCTCAAAAAATTTGGATTTAATCATTCATTCATTCCTTCAATAACTAGTACATGAGACCTTTTATAGCCTTTACAAAATCTAACTCTCAGAATACATCTGATGTGATATTAAAAGTAATACAAATAAACTAAAAAAAGCCAAAAATACAATAGAAGAACATACATAGAGACTACTCGAACTACTCGACCAAAATCGTAGCAATTCATCTTCTCCAATAATGATATATGCCCCGATGTCGTGGTTAGATGTCCCCATCATTCTGCTTGTTCCTCTTTCTTACTTCTCCCGCTCGTTTTGTGCATTCTTTGTCTTATGTTCCTTTTTCCTCTCCCTCTTCTCTTTCTCCTAATTGTTTGTCAACATTTAGCAAAATTATCCATTAATTGTTATATTTTATCATATATTACATGCGTGTTAATTTATTTTTTGCAAGCCTTAACATTATAGTTTAAACCCTTCGTCAATTGCATGGATGCATAGGCAGTCTGTCTATTCTAAGGGTCCAGCAACCACGATCCCCTAGTCATTTTGACAACCTTAGTAGTTAATTTGACATCCAAATGAAAAGAAAGTGTATAGTCTGTTCTTTACTGGTTTCGACAGTTGGTTTTGCTTGTAACAAGTGCATTTTGTTGAGGTGACAGCTAAAGCTTTAATGTTGGTTTATTTTTCCCTTTATAAACATGAGAAAAACTCTTCCTGAAACTTAATTTAATTTTTTGCAGATATATACTTGAAATTTGTAGAAATATCCAATATCTCAAGATATGCAATTCCCTGAATCCTAAAAAATTGTAGAAATTGCACATTTGCCTAACTGTCATCCAAATTATATTTTGCAGATTTAGAAATTTCAAAATGCAAAACTGTTTCTCTTCATGCAAATGCACTTGGAGCACGTCCATTTTACTATAGTATGCACGGCCACACACATATTATATATTAGTTGACTCCCGGTTGGTAAAAAGGGCTGCTTGCCTTGTCAAAGTCGTCGTAGTTTGTGTTGCAGTTGTTTGAGCTTGGGCACATGAATGCTCAATGCAGCTTTTCTTTCTTTCTCTCTTTCTTTTTTTTCACTATTTTCTCTTGTTAGTTCCTGTTCCACCTGGAAATATAAATGTATCTACAGTGTAAATTTTAATTGCTTAATTACAGACCCTCTTTTTCAAATTTCCTTTTTTTTTCCCCCATATACAAGTAATTTGTTAAGTCAAAAGGAAAATTTATGCTTTCCATCCCAAAAAGGTTTTCACTTTGATTAAGGGTTGAGCACTAACACTATTATGTCTCTCTGATGACCCTGCTTTCTCCTGGTAGATTCAGTTTCTTCATCCCTTCTCTTCTGTTTTTGGCTGCTGTAAACAGATCTGAAATTGTCTGGGAGAGAACCTGGTGGATATCCAGATACCGCTAGCACCCTTACTCCACGAATCTCTTTATTTGATATATTACCCATCCTGGTTCCTTTTCCATATCAATCGTACTCTCACAAACTTCATAGAGGCAAAAACATAGAACACAGCATTGTTGCTCAATATACCTGTACATGAAAGACGTGAACTATGATGGCACTCGTAGAAAAAGGATGGCAGTAGTTCTTGGTATCAGTTCTTATGTTAAAACTGTAAAGGAATGGGGCTATAAAGAAAAACTAAAGATGATTCTCTTTTCTAATCTTTGCAACTAAGAGAAAGTAAACCCAATTTTAAAGTAATTGTTAGATCAACACAACTATAATGCTATGTTTGGGGAGGCCAATGCTGTTCTCGGAATCTGTCTCTTTGGTGATGTTGGATTCTAAGATGAAGCTATAAGGAGGCTTCCAGGATGAGATTGTTTTTAAGATGCTGGGAAGTAAGATTCAAACCTCAAGAAAAGTAGCTGGATGGGTTTAATATGGTTCGGGGGTTAAATATCATATATGGTAAAAATGTAGTAAAGAGAGAATTTTCCGAATAATATTCTCGTACAGTGGTTTCTTATAGTTATCGAGGATGGATATAATTAGTACAATCATAGCACTGATGGTGGCAGTTAATAAAAGAAGATAAACATGTGAAATGACACTTTTGGCTTCTTAAATAACTTAAAAGTTGGCCTGTCTGAAAATTTTGTCATAATTAATTTGTATCTATAGCCGTGCCATATAAGTTAAGAGTCTAGACGACAAAGCAGGCATTTTCTTGAGAGTTGGTATACATTGTTGGTCAATGGCTTAAGCTTTTAGGTTAAAGTGGTAACGTGGTATGAGAGCACTCAGGAGTAAGATACGATCTAGTTCAAATCTGCGATAAAACATCTTAGAAAGGAAAAAAGTCCTCCTCATGCGTGTTGTACTCCATATGTAAGAGATTGTGCTTTCTTTCAAGAAAGGGTGAGTGTTGGGAGGGTTTGATATACATTGTTTAACCCACAACCCAATAGCTTAACCTTTTGAGTTGAGTGGTTTATTGACAAATCAAAACCTGGGATTGTTATACTGGCCCAGTTGCAACATCAGGATCACATGCTATATATTGTTGCATGTACTTATCAAAGCACTATTTTCAAGATGCTGATTTTGTAATCCTTCAGCTAAAACATAGTTAAGCTATGTTTGAGGGTTCTTTTTTCAAACTGGATTAGATCATCATGAAAATACTGAGTCTTATGGCTTTTGAGGGGGTTGTTTGATTTCAGTAGGTAAATGAAATAAAAAGCAGAGTATGATTCCTGAATAAGGAGAAGGTTTATGAATATGAAAGTAATGATTCCTTTTGGCAATAAGCATTTAGGAACCCAACTAGTATCTTTTTTACTATATAGACTTTGGGAAATGCACCTAATAAGTTACTGTTACTACACCATGATGGAGAATAATTCATGGCAATTGGTGTCGCATTATCATCAGCTTGATAATAGTCTAAACAGTACACGTATTTCATTTTTCTTCTCAGGACAGCAGATAGCAACTTTCCTTATAGTGGATGGCTCCTATGCATTATATTGATTTTAGATAGGTGATGCGTAAAGCTGCGACCTATTCTCTATAAAGAAAAGAAAAGAAAAGATTGGTAATGAATAGTGGTCAAACAGAACAGTTTACAAAGAATAACTTGTATTATGTGCTAAACAGTAGGTAGCATACACACTTCAAATGTGAAGCTATGTCATGTGAGACACGTGGGACACAATACTCCTATTTTGTATGTATTTTTTTTAAATTTACTGTGTGATGTGTCGTGTCAGTGTCAGCTTATTTGATCTATTCAACATGCCCTAGACATCATCATTATAATTATCCAGGCCTATCCCTTTCCAAATGGGGTTGGGTGCAGAGGAAAGCTCCGTGAAAGATTCGAAGAAGTCTTGGGACCTCGTGTTGACTCCCTCTTAACTTTTCCCAAATTCCTGGCCGAGAAAACTTTGGACTAAAGAGTGGCCTTTCATAATCCTAACTTACCAGTTGACATCCTCTAATTTCTTCAAGGTTGGGAAGCAAAGTCTAGAGAAGGGAAAAGATGATAGACCTGTAATAGGGAATTACTCAATGATGAAGCCAAGAGCCAAGGGACACATTCTCATAATAAAGAATGTGCGAGTTCTTTAGAAAATTGTAGAAAGTTTGTGTACATTAGTCCAACAACAAATACTAGAAACATTGGAATACCACATTGATTTAAAAAACAGCTTTTCTTTTTGGCTAGTTGCAGGATCTGAAACTGGGGCTTCCCACAACCCACCCCCACTTAGCACTGCATCAGCATCAGGCCTCAATGGCAAAGGTAGCTGACTTAGAAAAGTAAATGGTAGCTAGGTTAATTTGCTAAATAGTACTTGCTATAAGTTCTTAGAAATATTCATAGGTTTAAAATATTAATCTTTTTTTTTTGGGGGTGGAGAAAGGCCCGTAGGCTTATATACAGAGCCCCAAGTGGGGAAAGAAACCCACCATAGTAGAAGAAAGATACTCCAACGAGAGAGAATGAACCACCTGGTGCACACCCATGAGTCGCAACACGAGCTTCCACGAAATTGTAAATAGCCTTTATGTGCAGCATTCGTATGCCGTGAGTGAGTCTCTACAAACCATTAATCGAGTCTAGTGCCATCATGAAGGCGAACCGTTGTGTATGCCTCTTAGTACACCCTGCAGATTTAGTTCAAAAAATTCCCCCGTCCACTGTGGATGGGGAGATTCGAACTTACAACTTTCTACAAGGTAAGGAAGTTTAAAATATTAATCTTATTCTGAGGTTACTTTGGCTAAATGACAGACACTATCAGTCAGCTTCAAGCGGCAGGTGATGCTATCGTTAGATCAGATGTATAATCTGTATTCTATCCTGCTGATTTATTGACTTTAAGTTTATACTTTGAACTCTGAAATCTAACTCTTTATTTTCTTACCTTTAGTAGTTTGGACTTGGGGAACTCCAGGAGTTGCTCAAGCTATGCATGGCTGTCTTGTGGTTAGTGACATTACCTTCATACTGATATGCGAATATTCTTGTTGCAGGCTTCTATGAGACTAGGATGGCGTACTACTCATGGAGAGGTGCCCCAGGTTATCGGTTTTCTGCCATACCTGCTTACTGAGCCCTAAAAGGTATTTAATGTATACTTTGATTTGCATTTTCCGGTTAGTTGTTTCTTTTGACATGGACAGCTGTGATGTAAACAGAAGGCATCTTTATTTTGACATTCAGTTGTAATTTGTTTGCACGGGACCATGGATTCGATTGCAAAATGTGACTTGCTGAATTAAGTTTTTCCTTGCAGTCAGTCTCTCTTCTACAACTTTTCGTCTGAAAGCTAAGATAACGTGGATTACTGGTCAGTATCAGATACGTTGTGGTCACCTTCAACCTCATGCCACTGAAAGTAATTGTGTTTTAGCTTTCTCAAAATTTAATATTTTTCGGTTTCTTTGTAGATTTTGATTATGTTGGAGATATATGTATTGTGCATATTGTATCTACCCTCAGTTGCTTCCTTCTCTTGAGCCCAACTAATCTTTAAAACAAGGAGGGATACTGTTCATGTACTTTGGTAGAAGAAAGTTGTGAAATTAACATGGAATGGGCTGTAAAACTCAAATTTGACAAAATGTGAAGGAGAAGATGTTTATTTCTCCTGGTCCTTGTTGCAAGTATTCTTGATATGAGATTTCAACATATCAAATTTTAAGCAATGCCTGATTCAATTATTGTTATAAATTATTTAAAATCTGTGTAACCAGTGCAAACTGGGTAGTAAATATCGTAAAAATAGTTTTTTTTTTATAGAACGAAAAAGGGCTTAGGAACATATAATGTACTTCAAATTCATTCAGCATTACATGAGCAGGGGAGGGTGCATAAAGTATAGTGTGTTTGCACTTGAGTAGCTTTATATATGGCAAAGATGCAAGTCGTTTGGAAATGATGATCGCTGATAATAGCAAGTGCTTCATTTTCTTCACTTCTACCTATAGATTGGCATGAGAAATTCTGTGCACTAGATTGACTGCTAACATTTCACAGTTACGAGTTACATTAAACAAGTTGAAAATCGTAACTTCTCCTAATTGCCGTTAATGAAGGGCACTTGATGATTCTGAGAATCATAGGATTTTTCATTAGCTTCCAATCACCAAGAATTGAAGCTGAAGTTGCATGGATACCACAAAATCATCAAACAATCAAAATCAAAACCAAAACCAGTTTGCTCATTCTAAGTTCACGTCACATTCGAATTCGATCTTAGGTGCAGAAAGGAAACTGAACCTCTTCACTTAACCCTCACAGGTAATTGTTCAACCCAAGGCAGGAGCAGAGCCACATTGCCAAAAGACATGTTAGTCTCAAACTATCAAAACAAACATGAATACCAATGGTCCCATGGGCTGTAACCTATGAGCCTAATGGGCCGAATATCCAAGATAGTGTATTTCATTTCATTAAACAGAGATAATTGAGATTAAATTAATTGGAAGAATGATGTTATTCATGTCTTACAGTGATTTACTTGGTCTCGAAATCATTTAAATTAGGCTTTTATATTCACATTGATTTCTCGAAACATTGACATTTTTACATCAGTCTCTAAAATCGTTTAGGTTACAACAAATTAGTGTCTATTTCTAGACCAAAACACTAATAGTTTTGAGTATTCTATTAGTTCTGACGTAGAGTGATGTAAGAGACATTCTCTTCTCAAATCAATCAATGCAATGATCATATTTCTATCCCTAGGTCCATTTAAATAGCTAAAAGCTATATTTCACAAATTCTACCATATCTCTCTTATTAAAATCCAAATCTTTTGTCCCACTTACAAATCCAAAATATTACTCTACTTTTGTGTGTGACTGTTTTCTTAATTTCTTTTGTTTTTTTTCCCTTTCTTTCTCTGTAAAGGAATGTTATTATTAAAAAAAAAAAAAAAGTTTCTAAATCTACTACTTGTTTACTGAAGATGCAAACAGATGTGTGAAGAATTATCTGCATTTCAGAAAGGCATATACGAATCAGGGGATCCTCCCAGACTCGTTAATCAAATGAAACTCAATAAAAATTCTCAGAACAGACAAACAACTGACTAAAGTCTACATATTTTCGCAACTGGTCTTCTATGATAAAAATGCATTTGAAAGGTCTCTAGCATTTGTATGTTAGCTGAACAACATGCTCAACATCTCCAGTTAACCAGTGGCATGAACAGTTATGGCCCTGTTTGGTTGTTGAAAAACAAACCAAGAAAAACTGTGTGGGCCCCACGCGACCAGTTTTCGGGCAACTTTCAGCTTGGAATTCTGACACAACACTGTAGCTGTAAAACACTGAGTTGAAAGCGTGAGACCCGCATACTTTTCTTTCTCAGTTTTCATAGCACACAAATACTATTAAAAAAAAAAAACATGGGGCTCACATGTCAGAGCCAAAAAAACTGAGTTTTAGCCCACTTTCAAGGCAAACAAACAGGGCCTATGTTAAAAACATAGAAGATGATCAAAAAGTACTAGTTGCCAGGGGTTAACTTCAGCAGTTGGCCGATGAATACGCTTCGCCGAAATCAACTTCCACAAGTTCCAACTGGAAACCAGGAATGATGACCATGCTGGTCCGAAAATACATCGCAGATGTATAGCAGCAGTACATGACAAGTTTCGACATGCAAAAATTGTAATCACAGCATCACTATGCAGAATTCATTGTAATCCTCTGATATTATAGTGAATTCTCTTCTTCTCTCGTGATTTTTCTCTTTCTGATTTTCCACATAAATTCTTTATTGTTTGTGTTGCTTACATCTGATCTACTCACTTATAATTTGTAGCACGGAGAAATTCCCCAAGAATTTTTCTCCACAGTACTGCAATTCTTTCCAGAATCTAGCGTATAGAATTCTACTACTAATAATTGGAGTTATATCTCCAGTTGCAATTGACAAAAAGAACAAGTAACCCTCAAAGATACCATTGACAGTGGCCTTAAAATACAGAGCAAGCCCTTGAAATGACGAACTCACTCCATCCAACTCTTAGTCAGAAACTATGGAGTTGGCAACAAAATTTATCAAACTATTTATGTTTCTTAAAAGGGGTGGTTCACTTCTAACTATAAGCCTATGCTTGTTATAGTAGATAGTTCTGGAATACAATTTCTTCAACTTAGATTTGCTCAATTAGGTCAAAGATTCTTTTAGACGGAGAAATGATGCATATTTTTAGGTTGGAATGACAATAGATTATACATATGGCATGGTGATTAGAATGATCATGGACAAAATATACACATAAGAAAGCCAATCTTATACGACAAAAGAACCCATAATGACTCTACTCAAAATCATAATCAGATCTTTGTATTTGAAACAACGCCATACAATTAGAAATGCAAGCAAGTGATGCTATGTCAGCAGATTTCTTCAGTTATGTGCTTATTTTGTAAGAAAATCATGATACTGAAGGGTACCGTCTTGAAGCAAAAAACAAACATCTAGAGCATTGAGCCTTGTCACCTGCCACGGCCCACGAGCAGTTCTATGGTAGCCTTGTCACCTGCCACGAGCAGTTCTATACCTCCTGCAAAGTTTGTTCATTGACGTAGCTAGTGTCTTGGACGCAGACAATACGCCAAACGACTGTGAAGCTGAAATTATTATCAGTTTCCCACAAACTGAAAATATTATCAGTTTCCTACATGAGAGTATCTGGCTCTAGCCTAAAAGCTGAAACAAGAGGTCAATGTCATAGTTTCTTGTAACCAGAGTAGCCTGGAAAGAAAAATAATACTTGAAAGAGTAATAGTTGAACTGTGGTTGAAGTAGATGCTAATACACCAAAATTTTAACAAAAGGAACCACGCCAATTAAGAAGATCTGTCAACTTAAACTAGTAGAGAAGCATAAAAGAATTTTGACTCTGAGCCTTCTACCTTGCTAATCCCAACTCATATCCTAGAAATTTCAAGTTACACCTGAAAGCCTCAAAACAACACAGGAACTTGACCCTTGTTTTTGATCACATACATATCAAGAAATTCTTCTCGTTTATCAGCAAAAGTTTATTATGGCTCAAAGCCTCAAAAAACTTAGTGTCTCCTATGTAAACCCTTGGATACTAAAACACTCAGAGACAACACCACCAACTGATTCTCTCCTCCAGACAAACGATTCAGAAATACAGAGCATGACATCACAAACAACAGCCCAATCACAGTCGGTTGACATAGAAATCTACTATTAGCCTCCTGATATTCCCATCCGAAAGTTATAGAGTACAGAGATATTAGGTGAATGATGGGATCCCCTTCTGACACCCCAAACTCTTGCAAATTGCCACATAATTCCTCTCCCATTGAAAGATTTCTAACATAGCACCAATTCCCTGAACAAAGATAGTTGAGAACAGGTTGAATCCCATTTTTCTGATTGATTCGATAGTATTCATATCACAGGTGATAGAAAAGATCAATACACATAATAGAACAAAGCTTAGGAAACAAAAAACACGAACAATTCTAATCAACATACTCATCAAATCAGCAACATGAAAAAAGGCAAATGAGTTAAAGCTTGGATAAGTCGGACTTAGAATGTAAACTACAACCATAAACCTCTAGTAACTTCCGAGAAGGATTACCTCACGGAGCAGGAAAACACTCATCTTGTCCAGCATCAAGTTTCATCACCAAACACAAGCAGCGCAGACTATGCAATAACATAAGTTATTTTGTTGATGTAATACTGGAGGCAGGCATCACACTAGAGAACATGCCAATCTTGATCATTCAAGTAAAAACTAGTGACAAGCCGAAAAATATCAGTTCCTTTATATCTGATCAGCTAGATCTATGCCAAAATTGATGACAAAAGATCAAGGTTATAATTGGCCTATACTGAGTAGCCTCAGAAGAACACAACTCGGAGAAGCAACGTCTGAAGTGTAGTTGCCGCAGAATGTTACTATGAATTGAAACAAGATGCAAAACCAATCAAGAAGAAATCACAAAACTAAAAAGACTTAGCAGAGGTCAAGTAGCACGGAATTGCAAGACAATAAGCCATCCTCAGATGTCAAATTCCCCTTTCAAGTCACGCAAGCTCCATTTTAACCTTGTAAGCCTCAAGCACCTCAGGAACTTGATTCTTATACTTGATCACATACTTATCTAAGAAATCCTTTTCACTCATCATCAAGAAATGCACACTTGAACCCCTCGTCAGCAATCCCTTTGATTCTAACACACTCCGAGCTGAACACCTCGGTATGACCCTCTTCTCCAAACTGAGAGCCAGAAGCACAGGGCGTGCCGACAAAAATGATGGTCCCCAATGCTGCTTCTTCACGTAAAAATCCATCGCTTTCCTAATCTTATGATCCGACGCTAACATACAGAATGGATGCTTGGCGAATGCCGAGAAAACCTCTCTTTCCGACCATCCCAAACTCTTAAAAAGAGCAATCTTCTTAGACCACGTTGAAGGGTTGAATCGCGACACGGCGGCCACTCCGTGAACAAACATGGTGGACAACGGGTTGAATCCCATTTCCCTGATCAATTCGACCGTCACCTTGAACCGCTCGGTGGGCTGCAGGATAACTCTAGGATGGTAGCCGGTCAATTTGGCAATGCTGGCGCCAGGGACTCCGCAAGATTGCAGGGTCCTGACATTGGGCAAGAAGTTGGTCTCGAGGCTGCCCTGAAGTATACGGGAGGTCTGGCGAATGGCCGAAGAGATTAACTGGTTGTTGCCAATGATGGAGCTGAGCAACTCGAAATTGGGCTTGAGCCTGTTCTCAAGGCTCCCCGTGAGAATATGGGGAACCGAGGAGATGAGGGCGGCAACATCAGCACCGGAGTAACCAAGGGATTGGAAATATTCCAGTTTGGGCTTGATGTTCTTGCCCAAACTGAGACGGAGCAGTATCGGGCACTTGCTGATGAGAGTTGTGATCTGGGTATCGGTGAAACCGTGGGATTTGAAGAAGTTTAGGAATGAATCGGAGCCCTCGGTGTTTTTGAGCTGGATTCTTTTGGCAGCGGAGAGGGCAGATTGAGGGGAGAGTCCGCATGAGTTGATGAGGTAGGAGACTGTGAATGATGATGCTGATGACTGATTCTGATTTTGATTGGGTTTTTGAATTAGGGTTTTAGAGAGGAACCGGAGATGGGTTATTGGGTACGATTGCTTATTGTTATCGGTGAACAACAACAGTTGGGTTCGATTTTTAAGCAGTGAACGGAACATTGCAGAAAACTAAGAAAAATAACCACAAAGGAAATAGCACTAGGGTTTTTGGAAAAGCTTACGGATTAGGGTTTCGAGCGATGGGATGATCTCGTTGAGGAGAGAGAAACGGCCGGCGAGCAAAGGGTGGTGGTGTCCTCAGCTGGAGTGAGTTAAAAAAATGGCAAATGTGAGAGATGAATGGGTTTTTGGGAATCCAGCAGGCCAGCGAGTCAGGAGAAAAGATGCATACAATGTTTGTGCTTTGGGGTTTTTCTCTCTCATATCAATACTTGAAATCGTAGTTAATTCTTTATTTACTCTTGAAATCTTTATAATTACTGTAGTCTTTTTAATTGAGACAAATTTAGGTAGTCCTTAGTAACTATAAAAAGATTTCAAGTGTTAATATAAAAATTATGAAAAATTCAAGTGAATGAAGACTTAACAAAGATTTAAAAGTAAGATTTGGAAAAACAAAAATTGCGTATTAAACAGGCAAGATAAATAAATTCTAAGGGTTTTCTAAAAATTCTTTGAAACAATGTTTAAAGGACAAGGCTCGTTTTGTCTTTGTATCTAGAAAGTATAACTCTTCGTTACTGTTATCCCCCGTACACGGGCGCGCACACAAATTGAGTAATGCTTTTATTATTTTTTCAGATTAAACTAAGAACTCTCGACGCTTCATTAATTAGAATTTAACGAAACATTGAGCAATACTTTTTGGTTACTTAATCTCTCAACAACACTAAGAGAGCTCATTAAAATGCAAAATCACACATATATCAGGTGGCATAACTTGAAACCTAACAATTTTTTGGACTTGGTAACATATGCTCATTTGATAATTTGCAGAGCACAATTTCTTAAACTTCAAGTTCATGGTTAAGACAATAGATCAATTGAGAAACACTTAAAAGTAGACAAATCAATCCCAAATTAACAAGTTAAACAATTGCAGAGTTTGAAGCATTTGTGCAAAAGGGAATATTGAGTGGAAGGTAAAGAAAAGTGCAAACGACATACTTGAGATTGCAAGCATAAATCAACATAGTCACAGAATTGACGAACATGATGATGTACATTTCTTCCATGATGATATCGTAACAACATCAACAACAAAGCTTTTATACCAAACTTTTGGAGTCAACAACATGAACTCTTCTGTTCGATTCATTTGAGGGCTGTCTCCTCATTCTCAATGATACTATTATTAAACTCGCATAAATGCATCTGCCAAGAATCTGCTTGCTAATTTTCTACCTTGAGGGACATGCCGTCTGCTTTGCCGCCCAGTCAGTACTGGCGATACTGACTCTGCAAACCACTTCAGATAAGATTGATCTCCAGATGAACTCTTTTCGAGACAACAATATGAAGTGCGCCTCAGATGCAAAGATGCAAGCCTTTCAAGCCAACAGAGCCAAAAATTGTATGGGGACTACCTGGAAAACTGAAAATATATCAGTTTCCCAGAACAGAATGTGATGAGTAATAATTGACAAATAAAAAATAGATATCCAAAATGTAAAGCATAAAAAGAAAACTTGGTCATGCTTAAAGCAAATCACATTTATAAACAAAGGAATTTTGCATAAAAAAACTCAGTAAATATCATTTTAAAATAAAAAAGAATGACAAGCAGAGGATTTTGGTAAAGACTTCAACTATGCTCCAAGTAGCCAAGTGCTTGTAATTTTCCAATTCGCCATTGTAAGACTCAATTTGATTTTGGGAAAAATATGTATTCAAGAGTTTCTTTGCTACTCAGCCCTTATAAGATTTGAGCATAATTGCAGAAATGTGCTCATATCAAAATCATACTCCCTGAGCTCTTTGATACTAGAACCTATGGAACAAGAGAACCAGATACCTTCAATGATTCTCTCTCCAAAGTCCCACATGTCGGTTTACACTAGGTTATCAACCCATCAAAGTAGGATAATAGAAGGAGCATATCGATCACATTCCTGATCAAAATTAAACCCCCTCAAATCGACCTCCTCTCCTACACTTTGCTTTAAAGTTTTACCTCTACCGTGAAAGAAAGGGAAGTTTCCTATTTGTAACAATGCCCAATCTCAGTCCCAGGATGGCTGCAATTTTCATTGTCCTTCCTTTACCCCAGGTTCTTCCTTTCTCCTCAAACACTATACATTGTGGGATGCTTCTCTACTTCAGCAAGCCTGAGCTTTAGCAGAGTGCTTGTTTCTCGGAGAAAACATGACAACAACACCCAAATACCCACAAGCTCTCTCCCACCTCTTTCCTTTCTATCCCTTTCAGAAGTAATTTCAGTTTGTTCATCTCCTTCCTACCCTCTGCAGCTCTACCACCATCATTTCCTTAACCTTGGGTCCTTGACATAACATATCTACAGTCACTATAAGCTTTTTAGTTATGAAAATGTTGTTCTCATGTCTTACCAGACTTTGCACTGTATGTCAATCATTTTCAATGTTTCATATACAAGGAATGTAACTGATTAGTTTCTTTCAACAGCATGGGACCAAGGTGAATAATATGCTGGCTAAAGGCTTTGTTAGGTTAGATATAATTTATTTGCTGCTAGAGTGAAACATTTTGGCTATTTGTTAAATAGAAACAAACCCACGTAAAGCATGCTTGCAGCTCATACAGAACACATTTGTTAGGGTAAAACTGTTGAAAATGATGAAGACAATCAACCAACATGTTTAAAACAATTAAAACAGCAGAAATTAATAGATACTTGTAGCACGTTTTTTGTAAGTCAATAAAAAATGGCTGCAGAATCAAATTTGCACCACCGCACAAATATTAACGAACTCATAATGATGACTAAAAACTTCAAGAATAAGATACAATGAAAAACTCAATAGTCAAAATCAAAATTATTGAACTTGTCCGGACTTTTGAATCAATTGCCTCAATCAGAGTTTAGATCACGAAAATAATAAGAGGCATCAGCTCGCATCGCACAGGAACAATTCAACAGCATGTTGACCAAAATAGTGTGGACAGCACACATAAAACATATTATAACAAAAACACAAAACAAGCGATATATTATAATAAAATATATATCTGCAGAACTTAAACTGAAATCAGTAACTGAGCAAAATGTGAAAGCTTGATGTAATGTCATTTATCTGTTCAATTATATAAGCTGATATAACCAAAATCAGCATGTCAAAGATGAGCACAAATCTTTCTGAAGTGCAACATTAGCAACTATCTATGCAATTAATTTCCAGAATCAGTTCTTGTCTCCTACAAGTAGTTCTGAGCTGCGTTTAAAATGGATTTCAGCATCATTCTTCACTCCAATATCAAATTGGACTCTGCCCCGAAATTTGAAAGCATCTACTGGGCATAACTGCAGTGAGTTTGGCTCAAAAAGTAAAAAACCTAGAACAGGGTTCTGTATGTGCGTGCGCGCGTGCGCGCGTGTGTGAAATTGACAAGGAATAATGAATTCATCTAAAGAAGGCATAGAAAGGAGTTAGCGTAAACTGAAAGCATTATACAAACAGCGCGCGCGCGTGTGAAATTGACAAGGAATAATGAATTCATCTAAAGAAGGCATAGAAAGGAGTTAGCGTAAACTGAAAGCATTATACAAACAGAAAACCAAAGCAATTGAATGAATCTCGCAATTACACCTGTATGTCATCTTATCTGAATCAGTCTCGCATTCATTATCGCTGAGTGGCTAATTAGTGAACCATATTCACAGGGAGCTGGCGGCGGTTATTCTGAAACAGAGTCAACCTACAAGAAATTGTTGAAGGAGAGAGTACAGTAGAGGAAGTGAAGTCATGCCAGGTGCTGTTGAAGACTGCCAAGGAGTCTACGACGAAAGGCGACGGAACAGCAGGCAGGAAAAGAAGCAGCAGCAGAAAATTCAGGAGGTCGGTCGACCGGACCGGTCGACCGACGTGCACGAAGTGCACAGGTTTGCTCCCAGGTTGCATCGGTCGACCGGACCGGTCGACTGGTTGCTTCGGTCGACCGGACCGGTCGACCGAAAAGGGTCTCTGTAAGCAACCCAACTCTCTGTTTGTTTCGGTCGACCGGCTCGGTCGACCGGAAGAGGGAGTCGGTCGACCGGTCCGGTCGACCGACAGTTGGGTTTTGGGCGAAATCTGTTGTTTCGGGAAGTTATGTATTTAAGCCCTGGTTGTAATTTTCTAGGGTTTAGTGCTTAGACAAAGTATAGCTGCGGACTCTCTTGTGTTGATAGAGATCTAGAGCTATTGTAATCCATCTTCCATAAAGAAATCTCTCTCCGTGAATTGCCCCGAGGACGTAGGCAGGTTGGCCGAACCTCGTTAGATCTGGTTTTTGTGATTGGTTGTTCTTCTAGTGTTTTTTCATTGTTCTTGGTGATTGAGATCAGGTTGGATCCTCTAAGGGTTGTTGTCTCCGAGCACAACAAGTGGTATCAGAGCTTCAGGTTACGCTTGGGATATTCTGAAGATTCGAAGGGCTCCAGAACTGATCAGGTGGAGATCGTGTGTCGATCTCAGGTCAGAGGCATTGGTGTTCAAGGAGATCGTGTGTCGATCTCAGGTGGACGCAGGGAGGGCTCGTTGAATCAGGGTTGGAATAGATCTGGTGAGAAACTCAAGCTAGGGTTTCAAGGTAGAGGTAAAAATCACCTTTTTTTTATCTCAGAAATAGATCTATTTTGCAAGTATTTGATCTTCCGCATAGTTAGAAGGTCAAGGAAAGGATCTCAATGGCAGAGGAATCTAAGTCTGTTAAAACAATGAACAACTCCAGGATTGATGTTGTTAAGTTCAATGGAACTAACAATTTCGGGATGTGGAGGTGTGAGGTCATGGATGCATTGAATGCACAGAACCTCGAGGACACGATCCTTTTGGAGAAGAAGGACACTACCACTGATGATGAGTGGGCAAAAATGAACAGGTCGGCATGTGGCCTGATTCGCTCATGTTTGTCACAAGATATAAATATTCTGTTCAACATGAGAAGTCAGCAAAGGATATGTGGAATACCCTCGAGAAGAAGTACCTGACAAAGAGCGTGGAGTCAAGGCTGCAGCTTAAGAGCAAGCTGTATTTGTTCAGGATGCAGAGGGGAAGCACAGTAAATGAGCACCTAAACAGGTTTACAAAGCTTCTTACGGATTTGCTAAATGTGGATGCCATTATAAGTGAGGAAGACAAGTCAGTCGTTCTCCTGAACTCTCTTCCACCGGAGGAGTATGAGATATTTACAATGACATTCCTAAATGGAAGGCAAACCTTAGACTATGATGAGATATCGTCAGCACTGATGAGTTATGAGAAAAGGAAGAATGAGAAACATTCTGGGAGATCTAGTTCATCAGCAGAGGCTTTGGAGGTAAGAAGCAGGAGCTCATCAAGGAAAGGCAAGGAGGTGAGAGGAAGATCGAAGTCAAGACCGGGCTTAAGGGATCTTAAGAAAGACCAGTGCATGTATTGCAAAGAGTTTGGGCACTGGAAAGTTGACTGTCCAAAGTACAAGGGGAAGAAGAAGGAATCAAAATCTGAGACAAATCTGGCAAGAGTGACAAAGGCTGCTAGCAGTAAATCACAGGCAGAGGATTCAGATTCAGATTCTTCGGTATTCTCGTTTTCAGTTACTACTCCTGTTGTAGGGTACTCGGGGGAAAACGAGTGGATCCTGGACACAGGTGCTACATATCATGTATGCCCTAATCGAGATTGGTTTACTAGTCTTGAGAAGCTGGAGGGATGTTCGGTCGTCATGGGCGATGATCATCCATGCATCATGGAGGGTGTAGGCACAATTCCTATCAGGATGTTCGACGGGATGGTAAGGGAGCTGAAGGAAGTGAGATATGTCCCTCAGCTGAAGAGGAACTTGATCTCAGTGGGTGCTTTGGAATCATTGGGGCTCGGTGTGTCTATTAAAGAGGGTGTTCTTAAAATGACGAAGGGCTCAATGGTGGTGTTGAAGGCCAACCGCAGGAACAATTTGTATTACTTGAAGGGTAGTACAGTGACAGGGCAGGTGACAGCTTCGACCAGTCAGAAGGAAGATCAAACCCGGCTATGGCACATGAGGCTGGGACATGCAGGGGAGAAATCTATGCAAGCTCTTGTGAGGAAAGGGCTACTGAAGGGTGCAGAGACCTGCAAACTGGATCTGTGTGAATATTGCATCATAGGCAAGAAGACGAAGGTGAAGTTTGGTACAGCTTCACACTGCACCGAAGGCATTCTTGATTATGTTCACACGGATGTATGGGGACCCACAAAGACTGCATCAATAGGGGGAACCCATTACTTTGTGTCGTTTATCGATGATTATTCTAGGCGGTGCTGGGTGTACACCATGCGACACAAGAATGAAGTCCTAGAATTGTTTGTGAAGTGAAAGGTTAATCAGGAAAGGAGTACAGGAAGAAAAGTCAAGGTCCTTCGTTCTGACAACGGAGGAGAGTACAAGTCAGACCCTTTCCAGAAGCTATGTCTTGATGAGGGCATAGAGAGGCACTTCACAGTAAGGGAAACTCCGCAACAGAATGGGGTGGCTGAAAGAATGAACCGGACTTTACTAGAGAAAGTTCGGTGCATATTGTCGAATGCAGGATTACCAAAGAAGTTCTGGGCTGAAGCTTTGGGGTATGCATGCCATCTCGTCAACAGGTTGCCGTCATCTGCAATTGGGGGGAAGACCCCTCTTGAAGCTTGGTCAGGTAAAGCTGCAGAAGATTATGATGCGCTCAGGATATTTGGATGTCCAGCCTACTATCACGTAAAAGAAGACAAATTGGATCCGAGAGCGAAGAAAGGTGTGTTTGTTGGCTTCAAGAAGGGAACCAAGGGGTTCAAGATCTGGGACCAACAGGACAACAAATTCATAATCAGCAGAAATGTCACTTTTGATGAGGCCTCGATGATGAAGCCTACAGTCTCTCAGCAGGTGGAGACTGAGAAGACCAAGGAGCAATTGCAGCAGGTGGAGAGTGATGCAGATCCACCATCTCTAGAAGACTCAGTATCAGTGAGAATCATTCCTGAGGTGACACAGGGAGGTAATCAAGTTGCAGAAGAAGATGCTGAGGTTGTTGAAGAAGATCAGGAACAGGTTATGGATACGGTTCCAGATCCCACTGCAGTTGGAAGACCAAGGAGGAATGCCAGGAAACCTGGCTGGCTCACTACAGACATGGTGATTGCACATGCACTTCCAGTTGTTGAAGAGGCCATTCCATCTACTTTCAGGGAAGCTGAAATCAGTTCAGAAACTGAGTTATGGAAAGGGGCCATGAATGAAGAGATGCAGTCTCTTTATAAGAACAACACATGGGAACTGACCAAGTTGCCCAAGGGGAAGAAAGCCATAGGGTGTAAGTGGGTATTTGCTAAGAAGCAGGGATCACTCCAAGAAGACAAAGTGCGCTACAAGGCAAGGCTGGTGGCTAAAGGCTACGCACAGAGAGAAGGGATCGACTACAACGAGGTGTTCTCCCCAGTTGTAAAACACTCGTCTATTCGGATCCTATTGGCCTTGGTGGCACAGAACGAGTTGGACCTTGACCAACTTGATGTGAAGACCGCCTTTCTCCACGGCGATCTTGAGGAGGAGATCTACATGACTCAGCCCACAGGTTATAAAACTGCAGGGAAAGAGGAGTTGGTATGCAAGCTGAAGAAATCACTGTACGGTTTGAAGCAGTCTCCAAGACAATGGTACAAGCGATTTGACAGCTTCATCAGGAAGAAGAAGTACACAAGAAGCCATTATGATCCATGTGTGTACTACAACAAGTTACCATCTGGTGAGTATGTCTATCTACTACTTTATGTAGATGATATGCTAATTGCTTCTAGGTCAAGATCTGCAATTGATTCTCTGAAGAGGACTTTATCGTCTGAGTTCGAGATGAAGGACCTGGGGGAAGCAAGGAAAGTATTGGGTATGGAGATCACAAGGGACAGGGAAGCTGGCAGGATTAGCTTGACTCAGAAGGGCTATCTGGAGAAGGTACTGCAGAGATTTAATATCGGGAAAGATACAAAGACTGTAAGTACACCAATGGCGCCGCACTTCAAGTTGTCAGCGAAGATGTCTCCAAGGAGTGTTCAGGAGCGTGAGCATATGACTCATGTACCATATGCCAATGCAGTGGGAAGCTTGATGTATGCAATGGTGTACAAGGCCGGATCTATCACAGGCAGTTTCCATGGTTAGCAGATATATGCATGATCCAGGTCAGGGTCATTGGGAAGTAGTGAAGTGGATCCTGAGGTACATCAAGGGTACTGTTGATGTAGGCCTCGTGTTTGAGAAGGACAACACTGGGAAGCAAGAATGCATAGGGTACGTGGATTCGGACTATGCAGGTGATCTTGATAAACGCCGGTCGACGACGGGGTATGTATTCACATTCTCGCAGGCACCGGTGAGTTGGCGCTCCACACTTCAGTCCACAGTTGCGTTGTCGACTACAGAGGCTGAGTATATGGCCTTGACCGAGGCCATGAAGGAGGCGATTTGGCTTCAGGGATTGTTAGATGACTTGGGAGTGGAACAGGAGATCTTGAAGATACACTGTGACAGTATGAGTGCCATTTATTTGGCAAGGAACCAAGTCTACCACGCAAGGACGAAGCACATCGATGTCAGGTATCACTTTGTTCGGGAGATTCTGGAGGAAGATGACATAAATTTATTGAAGATTCATACTTCGGAGAATCCGGCCGATATGCTTACAAAGGTGGTGTCGGGAGTAAAGTTTGCACACTGCAAAGACTTGCTCCAGATCCTTCAGGTGAAGTGAGCTTGTTGAAGCTCATTTGGATGAACTACGGATGGCTTGATCCCTTGGGCAAGGGGTACGTAGGCAACCAGATTGGTGCAGCCGCTTTCGAGTCGGTGTTCGGCTCAGATTTAACAATCTTCACCGAGGTGGAGAATTGTTGGAGGAGAGAGTACAGTAGAGGAAGTGAAGTCATGCCAGGTGCTGTTGAAGACTGCCAAGGAGTCTACGACGAAAGGCGACGGAACAGCAGGCAGGAAAAGAAGCAGCAGCAGAAAATTCAGGAGGTCGGTCGACCGGACCGGTCGACCGACGTGCACGAAGTGCACAGGTTTGCTCCCAGGTTGCATCGGTCGACCGGACCGGTCGACTGGTTGCTTCGGTCGACCGGACCGGTCGACCGAAAAGGGTCTCTGTAAGCAACCCAACTCTCTGTTTGTTTCGGTCGACCGGCTCGGTCGACCGGAAGAGGGAGTCGGTCGACCGGTCCGGTCGACCGACAGTCGGGTTTTGGGCGAAATCTGTTGTTTCGGGAAGTTATGTATTTAAGCCCTGGTTGTAATTTTCTAGGGTTTAGTGCTTAGACAAAGTATAGCTGCGGACTCTCTTGTGTTGATAGAGATCTAGAGCTATTGTAATCCATCTTCCATAAAGAAATCTCTCTCCGTGAATTGCCCCGAGGACGTAGGCAGGTTGGCCGAACCTCGTTAGATCTGGTTTTTGTGATTGGTTGTTCTTCTAGTGTTTTTTCATTGTTCTTGGTGATTGAGATCAGGTTGGATCCTCTAAGGGTTGTTGTCTCCGAGCACAACAGAAATAACAAGCTACAACATACTTAACAATAAGACTTCTCCGACCATGCTCAGTGAAGCTCCTTGTTCTGCAGAAATTTGCAAGCACATAGGGAACTTAAGACCATAGTTTGGAAAATATTTATCCAAAATCTTTCTTCTGGAGCTTTTGGTTAACCATGAAACTGTTCTCACGTCAAATTCCCTACTCGGGAAACTCTTTGATAATAGAAAGACTGAAACTAGACCCCAATCTGAAAATGTCAGCCTCCAACAGAAACAAAAAAAATCCATTGCTCGTCTGACCTTATCCTAAGGGATGATACGATAGCTGTCAGTCCTCTTAACCACTTACAAACCCCCAATGGGAAGTAATACACTGGTTGTCCATCTTTCTTGCAAAAGAAGCGGCTCTGACCTTACCATTTGAGGTTGAAAGCCATGATGGTGGAGTTGTTGTCTTGGGGTGGCACAATCATTTTTTCATACCCTCTGTGCCATACCTGCAGCTGTCAATGTTCCCGAAACTATGATAATGTTTTATTTAAACTTTGTACTTCATGGGGACGCTTTTTTTGTTTATTAAGAGTAGCTAAAGAAAAATTATAAGAATTAGTCTGAGAAAAGTAAATGCATGAAAGCATAAATATCTACTCTGTTGAATTAAATGAACAGAAAGCAGTAAATAATACCATTTGAGGTTGAAAGACATGATTGGGAAGGAAGGAGGTGTTGGTTGGGTTTTAATAGGGTTAGGTAGGGTTGTTTGCGACTAAATATCATGTTCTATGCAGTACACTTGCAATAAATTACTCTTTTTGTATTTTGATAAGTGTACTCACTGTACTGGGTCAAAATTTAGTCAAATCCACTTGAATAGCTAGTTTTTCAAATTGTCATTAGAACAATGTTCATTCCAGAGAGCATTTCAATTATAATTATGCTCATCCAGAGAGCATTTCCGTTAGAACTATGTTCATCTAGAGAGTGTCATCTCCTTTAGAAGTTTGGAACTGTGTTCATCCAAAGCAACATTTTTGTTAGAACATGATGTTAAAGATCATCAGGACTTTGTTGTACCAACACTTCAAAATAAGCTCTCAAAAGGATTAGTTCTAATCTTAACTAACTTAAATCCAACCAAATGAAATTCAAATGTAATGCTACAGAGTTTAAGGCGAAGCTAGGTTTGTCTAAAACTAGGGTGTCAATGTAAGAGCCCTTGTACCATTTCCACCCTAAACTCTATTAGTCCTTACTAATTAACTAATTGTGACATTAGATAGAAAAATGGGGCCAAAACATAATACCTTAATATCTTAGATCAAAAGTCGTTCCTGAGATGTATTTAAGCCTTATCTAACTCCCTAAGAGGTTCAAGTATCTCCATAGCACTGGTCATATCGCCCCCAGGTTGTGGCCAATAGGAGTGGAATTTAATGCAAAGCCTGACGAGCCGGGAGGCAACCAAGATGCCCACAGTGAGACCTTGTAATAATAATTTATGACTAATGAGAGATGACAAAATAAATGAACAAACTAGTTCTTTGCAAATGGGAAACATACCCTAGGTAGCAATTAATGAAAAATATAAACAAATAAAAAGTGAACACGAGTAATAAGGTTTTAAAAATACTTTAATATGTCTTATAGGTATCAATTATAGCAAGTGTGCTAAGCATAATAACCATATTGCACAAATTCAAACTCGAAAAGGATCTTTCTGATTCTAGAAGAATGAGGGGCAAAGGGATTGATCGAGAAAGATCTCTTATTCTTATTAGATTAAAAGATCGTGATTTGATCCGCATATATTTGGTTAAAAAATTATTTTCTCCTTTCTTTTGATCGTAAATGGAAAGAGTTCCATTGGAATATGAAAACATGAATCAATTGGTCTTAGTTATTCTTCAGGGCAGAGTGAAAGAAGGGAAGAGATTCTTGAACGAAGAAAAGGATCCAATTACTTTGAAAGAATTGAATGAGGAGCCGTATGAGGTGAAAATCTCATGTACAGTTCTGTAGAGTGACAGGAAGGGTGAGTACATTACCAGATGTCAATATTCAAGTCCTCAAGTTAACCACAATTACACACAATCTAATAAGTAACAACTAGGAACAAGTTAATACCAAATGACAGAAATATCTTCTAAATAAGTTCAATCGCCGGTACCCAAGACCCAAAATCATCATAAATCTGTTTATACATATGTGCCGGCTGTATAAGCAGATATGCGCTAGCATATAGTTTATGTAACCACATATGCTCTTGGCCACATAACTGGTCTTCTGGAAGACATTATAGATTTCAGAAATTACCTTATCAAATAAGAGTTGTCAGACAATAGAGATCCAATTTCAAGTCACCGGCGTATATAGATAGAAACATGAAATGGAAATGACACACTGATCCATATAGTCTGTGTAATTAGGAATCATTACATATTTAAGAGTCGTTATGTAATTAAGAATAGTTACTTAATTAGGACTCATATTGTTGCATGATATTAGGAGTTCTATTCTTATTAGGAGTTGTAACTGTATTAGCTTATAAATAAGTATATAGAGAGAACTCATTAACTCTCAAATTTCTATGATCTAAATATTCTCATGGTATGAGAACCCTAAGGTTCTCTATCCTTCGCATCCTTCGTCGTCATCTTCACTCGCCATCAAAAAGATCACCATCAACATCTTCTCTCTTCTTCTTCTTCTTCTTTAACTTTTCTCTTTAATTTTTTTTTTCAAGTCTGATTTGAATTCAGATTTGTTAAAAAAAAAAAGAACTTTACAGTTCACAGTGAACAGTACTGCCGCTGTACTGTTCATGAACAGTAAATAGTAAATAAAAAAGAAAAGAAAGGGAAAAAAAAGGAAAAAATGGAGTTTGGAGTCTTTACGCTATCCTCTTTTCTAGATTATGAATTCTTTTTAATACTTGAGAGTTTGGTGATTTGCATGAGTTGTTTTAGATCCTGACGGAGGGTCGTTTGTTTGGATTGTTTGTTCGGTGTCGTTTGCTTGGGTATTAGATCCCGAAAGAGCGTCGTTTGTTTGATTTTTGTTGGGTGTTTTAGAACCCGAGAAAAGATCATTTGCTTGGAAATTTTGAATCCCTGAAGAGGATCAGTTTCAAAAGAGATTCTAAAAGTATGACAAACAAAGAGTACACACACCAACAGTTTAGATGTTTTAACAATTTCAGATGTTTCAACAGTTTCATACTACCCAGATGTCATCTTCCTCCTCACATCTACTCTCTCCAGACCGATAACTCTACAATTTGTTTTACTTTATCTTCTCCTTGCACGTAGGTTATAAATTTAAGAGCTTCAGATCATATCATTGAAAAAAAGAATATTGTATCTTTTGATTCTAATTCTTTTCATTAATCAGTGACACTGGCAGATTGCTCTATATCTTCCATACAAGATATAGGCGTTGCTAATACTACATCCTAGTTATCTTGGTCATTTATGTCCTGATATTTTTCTTCAATTTATTATCAATCAGCAAAATTACTAGATCCTTAAATTGCTCAGTGACATCCTTTCTTATGCATTGTGTATTTCAAGAACTTGAAACAAGAAAAACAATTGGCACAGGCCGTAAGTGTGACGAATTGCATTATTTGAATTTGGATCCCAAACTGGTCGCATGTTCCAGTTTAGTATCTTCTTTTGATCAACATTGTCAGTTAGGACATTCATCTTTACAAACTTTGAAACTTTTTGATGTGAAACGTATATGGGACAGAAGCAATAGATAAATTAACTCAAATATATGCTCCACCAATGTAGGCTGTCTAAAAATGTCCAACAGACAAGCCACTAAGAAAGCAGAGTTCCAACATCTAGACGCGTCGGCCCAAAGCCCGCGTCTCAGCATCAAGGCGCGTCGGCCCGAAGTCCGCGTCTCAGCATCAAGGCGCGTCGGCCCGAAGTCCGCGTCTCAGCATCAAGTCGCGTCGGCCCGAAGCCCGCGTCTCAGCATCAAGGCGCGTCGGCCCGAAGCCCGCGTCTCAGCAACAAGGCGCGTTCGCTTGACACCCGCGTCTCAGCACCAAGGCGCGTTGGTTCGACACCCGCGTCTCGGTTGCAACTACCCGGATTGCGGGGCCAATCACCGCGCATATAGTGGGTAGTGGCCCCTCATTGTGGAGCGTTTTCAGGGGGCACGTTCACCCCCTGAGACCCCTATAAATAGCCTTGTTCGCATCAACAACAGGAGGACGACGACAATTATCGGGCAAAAGGGACAGACGCACGATCGTTGGGCAAGAAGATCATCAACAGAGAGAGAGAGAAGACTCTTCAGCGAGCTTACTGAGTACTAGCCGCTCTTTGCCTACCTCCTCTTCTAGAGTTTTGGTAGACGGAGCTGAGTTACTCCCTCTACCTGCCAAGGAGAAGATCCCTCGACGGTCCAGAACGGTCATCTGGTCAACGGAGAACAAGATTCACTCTCCACCGCCACACGAAGAACCCAGCACTAAACAAAGGGGGAATTCAAGATTCAATATTCTCCCTCCCTTGTAACCGGAAGATTAAGCCGGCTGTAATTTTTCATCTGATTCAAGGAAATTTTACTCCAGCACCTTTTCCGTGTCAAACAAGAGATGGCGACTCCGCTGGGGAACTTGTTTGTTACCGACAAACATGTTGTGGCGCAAGATGACGTCCACCACGAGGGAAAGATGGTCGAATCGCTCGTTGTCAAGTTCGACCAGGCGAAGTACGAAGAGTTCCTCTCTTCTGGCTCCAAGAGCCCAAAGACCCGCGTCTGCCGCCGGGTCTCGACAGGGAATGGCCTCGAAGCCCGATCGGTGGCTTTCTCGAGCTCCTCTGCTGCCCACTGTGCCCAGCAAAGTTCACGCGTCCACGCCTCTCAGCAGGCCCGCGTGATCCCAAGCACAGTTGCTGTTGCAACCAACTCCGTCGCACAGAAGACCCGCGTCAGCGTCTCTCAGGAGTCCCGCGTGGTCAAACTTCCTGGTGCCCAGCATCAGGATGTTGTTGGTTTCTCTCCACCTCATCGACGCAATCGAAACGCTGAGCGTCGACAGAGGAGACGTGCGCGTCAGCTGCAAGTCGGAACCGTTGGTTTTCCAACTGAAGCTGAACGCAACGTACAGTCTCGCGCCTTGCCCGCGTCACGTCCAGTACGTGAAATCCGCGTTTGGCGGCCCAAGCGCGCAACTCCTCAAGTTGAGTCCTCTGAGGACCAACTGAGCAAACGCCAGAATGAAGCTTCTGCGTCTCGTCAAACGCAGGAAGCACGCACCCAGAGACGAGGCGCCCTGCAGCCCACTCTCTCTTACGCGGCTCAGCCCGGACACACCAGGCAGCAACGCGATGCTCGCGTCTCATCTCAACAGAGACGCCAGACGCGTGTTCCACAGCCAAGACGCAGAAACCGCGTCTCTGAAGTCTGCGTCCAGACTGCACAGCACAGGGATGCCTCCCGTCTTCGACGTTGCGAGGCTAGTCTCTTTAATCCCCCTCCTATGGATTTGAGGGATTACTTGACGAAGAAAAGAAGTGCCCATCAGGACACTTCGTCGTGCTGCTGTCAACGGCTTATCTCCATGCTCTCAGAGTGCCGTTGCGAATCAGGCGTACACCAGCAGTCTTTGGTTAGATAGCTGACCCTGATTCCTCCGTCAGCTAAAAGAAGACGCTCCCACAGAAGGAGAACCTTCTCTGACGTTGAGTACCCCGAGCTCACTGCAAATATGACAAGCAGGAGCAAGGGAAAACAAATTGCAGTCGGCTCAGATGACTCCGAGTCTGACTCTGAACCGGAAGGGGTGTATCGACACACTCGCACCCGGACGGGGGCCATTCCCCCAATTAACTACAATGCCTTAGCCCACGGCGTTAGAGTGAATGATTCCCACTCCGCCGTAGTGGAATCAGGGGCTTCGAACTCTTCCGTCGAGAAGGAGACCTCTGCCTACATGACAGGCACTCCTGAGGAGACGGCAAGACGTATAGAGCAGGTCCAGAAAGCACAAATGGACATGATTATTTCCCAGCAGGCGTCGATTGACTCCCTCAAGCAGGCGATTGCACAACTGCTGGAAGACAGGAGGAAATCTCCTCCTAGGAGGTCAAAGGGCAAAGGGAGAAAGGAAGGAAGCTCATCTTCCGAACCTTCTGAAGAGAGGCAGCAATCTACCTCCAGTTCGTCCAAACCCTCGTCGCAAGTAAAAGGCGACCAAGGCCCAGAGAAGGCTCAGGCTAAAAGGATGAGTCAATTGGAGGAACGCCTCAACGCCCTTGCCAGTCGCAAAGACCTCCAAGAAGTTGGAGTGGTCCGGCCCTATCCAGCTGAGTGGGATCTAGTCTCGTACCCTCCTAAGTTCAAGGCTCCAACCCTCCAAGCCTTCGATGGGAAGGGGTCCCCTAATCAGCACATCTACTACTTCAAATCCCAAACCGGGAATGTAGTAGATAATGACGCCATCCTGGCGCGACTATTCATCGGAACCCTGAAAGGGTTGGCCTTTGAGTGGTTCATGAAACTCCCGGAAGGTTCTATCAAGAACTGGGGCGACTTGGAGAAGCTGTTCTTAACACGCTTCTTCGAAGATGACTCCGAGGTCACAATGCCCACCCTGTTAGCTACGAGACAGCGAAAGGGAGAGTCCGTCAAATCTTTCGTGGAGAGATTTCGGAACATGGCACTCCGGTGTCCAAGCGGTATGACCCAGGCCACCCTGGTGGAAACGTGCCGCCACAATCTCCAAACCTCACTCCTTGCTCAAATAGGAGTTGCTGAAAGCCGCACCTGGAAACAATTAGTCCAACAAGGTGAACAGGCTGAAGAGATTGTTGCCCGCGTAAGGGCAGAAGAAGGCAAGCCTAGGCCGGAAAGGTCGACTAGGCGAGCACCAGACACCTCCCTCCAGACGAAGCGGAAGGATAATTTGGCGACGGAGACCAAATCTCCCACCAAACCTCAACCAGCCAAGGCGAGTGGCTCTTCAAGCCAACCCTGCGCCAACAAGCAGTATTCCTTCAAGGAGGAACATGTCGATTCGCTCTTCAAGCTACTCAACAAGAGCAACCGACTGAAGCTCCCTGAAATTAGGCGCCCGGAGGAAGTCGGCAAGACCGACAACCCCAACTACTGCATGTATCACAGGATGTTGGGACATCCTACCAAAAGCTGCTACGTCTTCAAGGACATTCTTCAGGCTCTGATTGACGCGGAGGTGTTAAAACTCCGACCAGAGCAGAAGAAGGTGACGGCCAATGTGACGTCGGTTCTCCAGTTCGGGAGACAACCTCCAGCGCCTGCGGGGGTAACTCCTATTCCAAGGGGAGAATTAAGAGTGGTCAACACAGACCCTCACCAGCAGCAGGAGAAGGGCTTGGTACCCGTCCCTACGTCTCAAGGGGAAATCATGTGGGTCCACCCTGACCTAGTAGACAGCCAGCAGTGGACTACTGTGACCAACAGGAAGTCCAAAGGCAAGGCAAAAGCTTCGTCCTGCCATGTGGTATGTGCCTCCTCCCGAGAAGCAGAGGATGATGTTCCCTTACTGACTGATTCAGAAGAGGAGACAATAGTCTTGGCTGCAGAACCCAATCAACCGACGACGGGAACTCGTTCGGGACAACCCTACTTGAAGCAGTACGGCGAAATGGCGGTAAACCCTCCGCAACCGGCTGCAGAGCCAACTAGGCCCTCCACGAAGCCACCTGTGGAGAAGCAGAAGGAGACTCGATTCTCTCGAGCCCTTTAAAGAGGCATCGCGGAAGGGTCTTCGGCACCTTACCGCTTTGATGTCCTGGCTCAGCTGGCCAACATTCCGGCACGCATTACCTTGTATGAACTTCTTAGACTATCAAAGTCGACCAGGGAAGCTCTGCAAGAAGCTCTGGCAAATGCTGAGGTCTTCATGACCCAGGTGCCGAAGGAGGAAGATGTAGAGGATTGCCTCCACACTTCCCAGAATGCCCCCTGCATCACCTTCACGGCAGATGATATGCAGGTGAAAGGGAAGCATGATCGACCCCTGTACTTCACAGGTTACATCGGATCATCTGAGGTGAACCGCATTCAGGTAGATCCAGGGTCCGCATTGAGCATTATGCCCCGCCGAGTCATGCAACACCTCGGCATCCCTACCCACCGTCTGAGCCCTACACAGACGACCATTTACGGGTTCAATGCCAACGGTACCCGTCCGATGGGGAAGATCAAGCTCAAGTGTCAGATTGGGAGCCTCAAGTCGGAGGTGACGTGCTACGTCATCGATGCCGACACTTCCTACAATCTGCTGCTGGGACGACCATGGATCCACCGCAACTCCATCGTTCCCTCCACTCTTCACCAAGTCATGAAATACATTGACGCGAGTGGGAAGGTGCAAACGTTGGTTGCCGAAAGGTATCCGTTCAAGGGGGTCGAGAATTATTTCACGGATTCCCTCTTATATCAGGATCCGGCGGATGAAACCCCACAACTGGAGGCGCCAGACTCTGGTAATGAGGCTGACACTGAGCCCGAGCAAGAAAAGTGCCTGTGGGAGTTAGAACCACTTGTAAAGAGCACTAATAAGCTCGATGTTGATAATACCACCGACGATGCAGGCGGTTGGTATATTAATGAGAATCTAGACTTTGAGTATTTTTCTGCGTGTGCATCCGATTCAATACCGTCGGATACTACTACCGACGTAGACGATGACATCTGGTCGGCAATGGATGCTTTGACATCATTGCATGTACCAGTAAAATCATCTTTCGGGACATACCAGGATAATGGCGATGCGCAGGAATCTATATTCATAGTTCCGACAAGACGAAAAGGCCAAAAACCAATTCTTTTTGGGCGAGTGACGACTGAACCAACTCCTCGCGAAGAATCGAAAAGCGAGGAGGAATCCCCTCAGCTCGACCATTATGAATCGAAAGCGCTCAAAATGATGAAGCGAATGGGGTATGATCTAACCAACAAACCCGGGTTGAACTTCGACAAAGGAAGGAGAACTCTGCTTCGATCGTTTGTGCCGAAAGGGAAAGCCCCTGATTATTATCATCGGACGCGCAGGGGGTTGGGCTATGTATCAACTCCAATCCCATCGGCCTCTGGTTCTCAAGAATCATCGAGCAACGATCACTCTTCAGACACATCATCTTGGGAGTCAGATGTCAGTGTCGGCAACATCTTCAAGGAACTGTCAGTAAACATGGTTTCGACAAGCCACCTGGAAGATGAAAATGAAGAAATGATCCAAGCTGATACAGATCCTTGGATCAAACATTTAAACGCTCTTTGGGACATCCGCTTTGAACAGCGCGAGCCACCCAAAGAAGACAAGGTTGTTCAGATCAACCTAGGAGATGAGGCTAACCCTAAGCCCATCTTCATAAGTGACGGCCTGTCGCCTTCAGAGAAGAAGGATCTAATATCTCTTGTACAAGAGTATATAGATGTCTTCGCCTGGAACTATGAGGACATGCCAGGGCTTGATCCACAAGTGGCCATGCACCGCCTCAACATCAATTCGGACGTAAAACCTGTCAAACAACAGCAGCGACGGTTCCGTCCCGAAATAATGGAAGCAATTCAATCAGAAGTTAGAAAGCTCATCGATTCTGGCTTCATCCGGGAAGAACAACATCCCGACTGGGTAGCCAACATCGTCCCCGTCGCCAAGAAGAACGGGAAGATCCGGATCTGCATCGACTTCCGCGATCTGAACGAGGCCTGCCCCAAAGACGAATTCCCATTGCCAATCACAGATGTCATGATTGACAATACTTGTGGATTCGAACGAATGTCCTTCATGGACGGATTCTCAGGATACAATCAAATCAAGATGTATCCTGATGATGAAAAGCATACCTCCTTCAGGACACCTCTAGGAGTATATTGCTACACCGTCATGCCCTTCGGACTGAAAAATGCAGGGGCAACATACCAAAGGGCCATGAATGCTATTTTCCATCAGCAAATACGGAAAACGGTAGAATGCTATGTTGACGACATTGCAGTAAAAAGCCGCACTAAAGAAGATCACATAGTCGATCTGAAGGTGGTCTTCGACATCATGCGGGCTCATCAGTTGAAGATGAATCCTACAAAGTCTTTCCTGGGGGTGGCTAGTGGCAAGTTCTTAGGATTTGTTGTAACGTCCACCGGAATCCATTTGGACCGGAAAAGATCCGCGCCATCCAGGAGATGCAACCCCCGAAAAGCCTCAAAGAGCTCAGGGGATTACAAGGACGATTGGCGTACATCCGCAGGTTCATCTCAAACCTTTCCGGAAGATGCCAACCCTTCGCTAAGCTGATGAAGAAGGGTGTCTCATTCATTTGGGATGACGCTTGCCAACAAGCGTTCGAGGAAATCAAGCAATACCTCACCCAACCACCAGTCCTTGCAGCTCCAGTGTCCGGAAAGCCTTTCCTGGTGTACGTCCGGGCAATGGACCATTCTTTGGGAGCTCTACTAGCTCAGAATGATGAAGAAGGACGAGAACAGGCAATCTACTATCTGAGTAGAACAATGATCGGAGCCGAACATCGGTACAACCCGATCGAGAAGGAGTGTTTGGCACTAGTGTTCGCCATTCAGAAAATGCGACACTATCTGGTAGGCCAGACTATAAATGTCATATCAAAAGTCAATCCTTTGAGGTTACTTATGACAAAGCCTTCTTCACTAAATGGCCGGCTGGCAAAATGGGCCATGTTGTTATCCCAGTATGATATGCACTTTCTACCGCAGAAAGCCATTAAGGGACAAGCGGTGGCAGACTTCCTAGCTGAACACCCAGATCCGAGGGCAGCCAAAGTCTACGAGGATCTCCCAGACGAGGTGGCCGAAGCCTACCTGACTCAGACATCGTTCGAAAGTCAAGTGTGGCAACTTTTCTTCGACGGTGCATCAAGGACAAGCCCCAAGGGACACGTAGTGGCGGGGGTAGGAGTAGTACTTGTCTCCCCACAAAATTATGTGATACCCCGAGCTGTCTCACTAACGGAGCCTTGTTCCAACAATGTGGCGGAATACAATGCTCTATTGATTGGGATGCAGCTCGCCGATGAGATTGGCGTTAAAAATCTCGAGGCATACGGTGATTCTAAACTCATTGTCAGCCAAGTTCGCGGGGAGTACGAAGTCAGACATGAGGACTTAGTACCCTATTACAACGCAACTATCCGCATGGCCGAGGGGTTTGCTAACTTCTACATCGACCATGTACCGCGCAGGCAAAATGCGCACGCCGATGCACTCGCATCCCTGGCAGCCTCCTTAGCTCTTCCAACTGGAGCAATGGAGAAGATATTCGTCTACAGCCACGACCTGTATTGCCCGAAAAATACTCTCAAGGACTATCATGAGTCAAAGGGAGATTGTCGAGGTAAAGAAGTGCTGGAATTGTCGGCCGGTCCAGAGCTTAAAGACTGGCGATTCCCCTACATCGACTATGTCTTGTACGGCATCCTGCCTGAGGACACCAAGGAAGCGGCTGCCATTCGAAGGAAAGCCCCTAAATTCTACTATAATGCGATCGAACATTGTATCGTCGATCGTATGACGGAATCTTACTTCGGTGTCTCTCACCAAAAGAGGCCCAGGAGGTATTGAAAGAGGCTCACGACGGTACGTGCGGAGCCCATCAACCTGACCCAAAACTGGCACATCGACTCCAAAGGTTGGGTTTCTATTGGCCCAAGATGGTTGCCGACGCCGTCGCCTATGCCAAAAGATGTCATGCTTGCCAAATACATGGAGATTTTATCCATCAAGCACCAGGGTACCTCCACTCTACGACCTCTACATGGCCATTTGAAATGTGGGGGATGGATGTGGTTGGTCCTATCAGCCCTCCATCATCAAAAGGACATCGGTTCATTCTAGCAATGACCGATTACTTCTCCAAATGGGCCGAAGCCATTCCTTTGAAGGAGGTGAAGTCGTCCAACGTGATCAAGTTCGTAAAACATCACGTTATTTACCGTTTCGGTGTACCTCGGCGGATTGTCTATGACAATGGACCCCAGTTCATCAGCCAGGCGTTCCAGAGATTCTGCGCTAAGTTCAGAATCCAGAGTGTGTCTTCAACGGCATACTACCCTGCCGCTAACGGCCTCGCAGAAGCTTTCAACAAGACCATTGGCAAGCTTCTCAAAAAATTCGTCTCGAAGAGTCAACGCGATTGGGACGACAAGCTAGGCGAATGCTTATGGGCCTATCGCACAACAGTGCGAACCCCGACAAAGGCCACGCCATTTTCCTTGGTGTACGGATGTGAAGCCGTGCTTCCCCTCGAAATCTAAATTCCATCTCTACGCGTCGCCTTGACAGCGGAGATGACGACAGAGGAGAAGCATCGACAGCGACTCCAGGAACTGGAGGCTTTAGACGACAAGCGTCTGCAAGCCCAACAGCAAATCGAGCTCTACCAAGCTCGAATCACCAGAGCCTTCAACAAGAAAGTTAAAGTACGAACCTTCAAGAAAGGCGATCTTGTCTTAACCGTCAGAAGACCCATGGTGATGACGCACAAGACAAAAGGAAAATTCCAACCCAAATGGGAAGGACCGTTTGTGGTAGAGTCAGTCTACTCAAATGGATCATATCGCCTCATCACTTCGAATGGCGATACACTCATGATGCCAATCAATGGCAAATTCTTGAAGAAATACTATCCCTAGACAGTATTCTTCCACTGATCAAGTTAAAAATACACCTCTGATCAGAAACATCCGACGCCTCCGACGGCTAAGGATAGAGGAAAATGTGGCTTCTAAGCCCAACATAAGTCTTCGACAACTCATCATGCTGAGGGGAATAGCATGGCTAGCCCAACTCAAACGGTAGTTGGTAAAGGCATCTCAAATCCGTTGATAGCTGAGGGTTTGCTAAAAATCCTAAGTGGACTTGAGTCCACTCTTTCCTCCAAAATCCCTTACCAATTCTCATCCATAGAATGGTAGGACCACAAAATGCAATCATTACTACGTTAACACTATACCTCTGGTAATGAATACTCTTTGTCGAGTATAAACTTTGCTTGTTAACTCTGCATAGAGTAACAAACTCTCAAATTTGCCAAGTTAACACTATACCTCTGGCATCTCAAATTCCACTTGTCAATTCTCATCAATAGAATGACAGGTCCTCAAATTGCTCTTATCACGAGCCAATTCTTGTCAAGTTAACATTACACCTCTGACAAACTGCTGTTTAAATTAACATTACACCTCTAAGCAGTACATCGAGTGCCTGTCAAGTTAATATCACACCTCTGATAGTCACCTTTCTTCAGACTTCCGTATCGAAGCTGAAATGGACGATGCCAAGTTAACACTACACTTCTAGCATCCGAGTCATCGCTAAGTTCAACAATACACCTATGGCCATGACCTTTCCTCGACTTCTTTGTCAAAGTCGAGACGACTAATGCCAAGTTCAACATTACACCTCTAGCATTATCCTCACTGTTAAGTTAAACATCACACCTATGACAGTGACTTCCTCAGTTTTCCCAAATAAAACTGAGATGCTGATGAGCTAAGTTAATATCACACCTCTAACTCATGTCCTTGTCAAGTTAACATTACACTTCTGACAAGACTACTTCTAAACCGTTAAGTTAATATCACACCTCTAACGGTAAAAACCTTCCTAGATTCCCCGCGAGTCTAGTCTCATTTGATACTCCCCCCGACAGAGTATCAAGTTCATTTAGAAACATTGTTGGTTAACATTACACCGTTAACAATGTTTCCGTCAAACTCCCCAGCTGATCTTAAATCAAGTTAATCCCAAATCCTTGATAAAAGTTCATCTTCCCTGGGGGTACGAACTCCACTTGTCACTTTCTTTTACAATGTGGCAGGTCCACCAAAAAATCATCCCATCCCTGTCAAGTTAATATCACACCTCTGACAGTATCATGAAAACTCCTGAAATAGGATCTTTCCTTACAAATCTTGACTTATTAAGATTACCACTATAATTTTGATAAGGTCAAAAGATTCCTTACTTCTACGTGTCTAACTGAAGACAAAAAGTTAAGACAATGAAGGAGGCAAAAAGAAAAGTGTCACTTTTATTTATATATCCAAGCATATGAAAGTGATACAAAACGCTCTCTTATACAATAAGATGAGTGTTACAATTAAGGAGTACAAAGAAGTCCCTCTCTCTCTCAGAGGCCGTACTCACTCCTTGAAACCGCATCTGATCCCAGGTGCACAATTGGAGCCGATTGCGCCATGGCGATAACGTAAAAGTCGAAAGCGCCCTAGCCGACTAAGCTAAGAGCAATGGTGTTCTTGAGGTCCAGCGGCAGCGGAAAGTCCTGCAACCCTTCATTCATCACCATCCCTTTCCCCAGCAGGCCATCCAACGGAGTGTCCTCGATGTCACTTCTGGAGTAGGGAGAGGAAGAGGATCTTTCCGCCACCGCAACCGCCGGAACCTCCTCGCCGTCATACTTGACCAGACCATCTCTTGCCATCAGACATGGTTGGTGCAGAAGATCTGAAGAGACCTTGGCGAGATTTAGGTCCTCGTCGGAGATATAATTTACTCTCTCACAAACGACGAGGACCATAATTTACTCTCTTACAAACGAACATTGAGCAAGTTCGCCCGCCGATATATTCTTTCCGAGGCCCAGCAAACTTGAAAAAGGACGAGCAAGCCTACCTGCAAAGAATAAACAAGAGAGTTAGAAAATCTGGAACTTAGTACACTTCGACAAAGAAAACTAAGTGACAGACGCGGCAGTCATTGAAGACTTCAGACGCGGGAACAACCCGCACGGTCAAACCACCGCGTCGGCAGACACAGACGCGAGTCAAAACTGTGCCACGCACAGGATTCAAACGCGGCCTCAGTTTGCACCCGCGCTTAATGCACAAGACGCGAAAAACTTCAGAACGCCGAAAATTGCCATCTCTCTGTTGGGTGAACAGGAGTTGCAAGATTCAGGTCTGAAACGCGCCAAGGCAATGGCCATGAGCAAAGCCAGCGTCAAGAGCCCGCGTTCAGAGAAGTTCAAGTCACCGGCACAAATTCCAGAATAGGAATGCACCAGGATTTCATTCAGATGGCTATGCCAAAGTACAGGCTATGGACATCATCGGGGTGACATACCAGCAGAGGCCCCTGTCCAGAGTTGGCCACTCTGCATCCAAACGCAGGCGCGCAAGATGATCCGAGAGAGGATTCCTTCTGAAGAGACCAAACAGAAGCATGAGAGCTCTGGGTCATCTTCATCCACGGGGTCACCTTCACCCATGAAGACGGTTCTCTGAAAGATAACTCAAGGCGTGGTCTCTCAGAGCAAACAAAAGAAAACAATCCAAGTTTGGATTATTGAAAAGGGGGCACACCCTATTTATAGGCAATTCTCAACAACTGCCATTAATGGTGCGTCAATCGGAACCGTCGCGCACGACTGTCAAAGCCCAATCAAAAACGGACGCGTGGAACGCTGCTTTGGAAACCGTCAAAGTGCGCCGGTTTTTCAACCGCCAGCGTCGGTTCTGCATGCAAAAGCATTAACGCCTAAATCCATTGAGAGGCCGACGCGTGGATAACTGCCTTGGGAAGTAACGAACGACCCAGAATCCCAATCGACAGCGAAGACTTGACGTTCAAAGATCTCCTAAAATCTTTTAAGTCAGGTTGCATTAAACGCAGATGGGAAAGCCGCGTCCCTTCAGCAGACAAGGCTGCGTCTCTTGCGCCTGCCCGATCTGCGCAAAACATATTTGCGTTATTCAGAGCCGCGTCTCACCTTGAGATTGACGCTGCGTCTCACTCCATGGACTGACGGCCGCGTCTCACTTTATGGATCAATACCGCGTCTCATCTTTTGATTGACGCTGCGTCTCATCAAGAAGACCGCGTATCAATCTGTGATTGACGCCGCGTCTCATCAAAAGGACTTAGTGAAATCTAAGTTCCTAGTGAATGATGACCGCGTCTCACTCTGTGATTGACGCTGCGTCTCATCAAAAGGACTTAGTGAAATCTAAGTTCAGGTGGACTGACGCCGCGTCTCATTAAAAGAACTTAGTCCTATCTAAGTTTAGTATTCACAGCCAGTGATCAAGAAGTTGGGTTCATCCGCAGCTAAGCAAAGAAGGTGGAGCCAAAAACTTCGAAACTTTTATATCAAAAGAATGATAAAAGTGGATACAAAACACTCTTGATAAATTGAGTGTTCTTTTCTTTACAAAAAGAAAAAGAAAAGAAGGCTAAATGTCCTGGTTCGCCAAGGAACGGATTTGTTCCCTAAGGCGGTGAATCTCGTGTTGGCGTGCCCTTTCAGCTTCCATAATGGCCTGGTTCCACAGCTCCGCTTCGGATAAGAAATTTCTTGCGGCCAGCTGCGTTCGCAGAGACTCCACCCTGGAAGATTGTAGAGACAGACTCTCTTCAGCTCGCGCCTTAGCAGCCTGTTGCTCCTCTAGCTCCTTCTTGAGGGTAACAAGCTTCTCCTCATTGAGCGCAAGCACAGCTTCTGCCCTGGCAATGGTGTCCCGAGCCCTGATGATGACTTGCTCTGTGCTCTGCACGGTAAGCTCGGATTCCCTTGAATCGTCAGCTAGTTTCTGACATTCAGCCTGGGAATATTCGAGGCTGCGAATCTCTGCAGCGATTTGTGCCTCCGCCTCCTGTCGCTCTCGCTCTTGAGCAGCTAGGAGCCTGGTCAAGGTGGCCTGGGCCTCACCAAAAGAGCCAGCATCTTCCAAAGACTCCAGCTCCTGCAGGCCGTCTCCCAGTTGCTCCACCACCCGCAGACACGCCTTGGCAAGTGAGGGGCCTCCGGTTAATTCAACATTCACAGCCAGATTTTTAAGAAGCGTCTGGGCAAACTGGAAGGTGCTGTTTCCACGTAAGATGAGATCAATACATGATCCCATCGAAGCGAAGAATTGTTGCACCATCTGACGTGCCAGTTCCCCCATGTCTGCACCACCTAGGAAGCTTCCCGATCCCTTTTCTGTCACGGGATAAGGGATATAGAGCGGATCCTCTCGCACCAGAGCCGTGCTGGCCGTCGATACGGCAAGAGCTAGACTGGCCGCTGACGCTTCCGGAGGTACTACCTCTGCAGGAGCCTCCACGACCAATGAGGGAGTAGTAAGCACAACCTCCTCAGAAACCTCCACCGAGACTTGAGCTGTATGGCCTTCTGGAAGGGTACCAACCATCGGACTCTCCACCTGAGCCCCCTCAGTCCTCTCTGCAAGTTATCGCAGCGTCAGCCACAATGATGGAAAAGCGAAACATTTAAAACGTCAGAGCTGCCTTACCAAGTTGGAGGTCCAGAGGTGTCGAATCCTGCGGGGTAGAATTCTCCCCGGCTTCAGCAGTAACCTCCTCGCCCGGCAGAGTGAGAGCCTCCTCAGCCTCAGTGGTTGCTTCCTCTTCTGGCAGAGTGGAAGGCTCCCCAGTTTCAACAGCTGCCCCCTTTGAGGGTATCTCAGCAGCCGAGACCTCAATCCCCTTGGGCCGGGTCAACTCTATCACCATCTCCTCAATATGCGAGGAGGTTGTAGCCTCAGCATCTTCGGCCGACCCCGCAACATAAGAGAAGAATGTTAGAACATCCTCTTCAAATATGTAAAAAGGGAAATTAGGTCAAAAGGTGAAAAGAGTACCTCCAACAGGAACAACCGCCGGCTGCGATACCGTTGATGGCTCACCCCCGTATATTTCTTCCTCCGAGATATGGGAGAACTTTTCCGGATCAGGAAAAGTGGGTTCATCACCATAATCAATATCGTCTTCAAACTCGCTTTCCCCTGAGAGTGAGGAAGACGATAGCGCCTCACGCGAGACTCCTGCAGCCGGAGCCTTGCCACCAACTACCCCAGTGGTAGGGCTGGGGTCAGCCATCCGAGGACTGGAAATGAAGACAGACGGAGACCCGGGCTGTTGAGCTGAGGAAGACTCGGGCTGAGCCGACACCCCCGGAATATTGACATCTCCTCCGCTCATTATATCAACCTCTAGCTGCTCATCCTCATCAGTGGTGGTGGCTCTGTCAACGAGCTCCCCCTCCTCCGTAGACCTACGGTCTCTGCTGCTCGACCTAGGGGGACGGACTAAAGGAATATCCTCTTCAGCTATGTCTTCTTCCCTCGGTACCTCGACGACAGCAGGGATGTCTTCAGAGCAGGAGACTTCGGTTGTCAAGTCTCTCCGAACCTTCTTGGGAGTAGGTTCAGCAGTTGAAGCAGAGCGTTGACGACGTTTGCCTACCGCCTGTCGAGTCCTTGTTGCTCGTGGCTCCGCCCTTACTGCTTGTGGCTCTGCCCTTGGTGGTCGTGGCTCCATGGCTCGTGGCTCCCTTCTCATTCGTCGCCCGACCTCCTTTTGGGCCTTCAGGTACTGTTCTACGAGTTTCGTCGGTTTACTAGAATCCGTCCTTGCCTCGAGACTTGCATTGATGCTCTCGATGCATGAAGACGCCGGAAAAAAGTCTGGTGTTTGGATAACCTGGGAGTACCAAGTGCAGAAGCTGAAGCCCGTACGGCACTTGGGCCCTTCGAGAGGTAGACGGAAAGTTACTCCCGTCCCCCCAGCTACACTATAGTACCAGGCCCGAGCACCCTCGAACAGGTTCCCTTCGAAGGCGAGTCGAGCATTGGGGTTCCCGACATAGAGCTGATCATAGCCGAACTGTCGAGCGAAGCGATTCGGCATGTACGGCTCAATGGTACATGACGTCCCTTGTCGGAAAAGCACATATCCGGGCCGGATGTTGAGCAACCACCAGAAGGCTCCCGCGGATAACCTCGTGAAGTCATCTGGGCCAACAGAATCAACAAGTAGATCCCGGGAGATGCACCAGGGATCTGGGGGAGGCAGCGATTGAGCTGATAGTTCGCAGGGTCGGAAAGGCACTTCCGGACGTAATATATATAAGATTCACGCCATTTCGAACCCTCCAATCGCTGTACAAAAGGGACAGAACTCTCCCTCCAACGCACCGCCGTCATCAAGGAAGGGCAATGCATCACGTACCAAGCCATGAGGTACGTGTAAGGCAGCTCGACACGAGGGTTGGGACGCTTCACCGTCGGACTCCCCTCTGAGTCAACATACGGCTTTCCCTCGGAGTCTGCAGTTTTCGGTGGCTCGCAGAAACTCTTAGTGAGCGCCCGCAGCCCGCTCTGAATACCAGCCGCCACGGCCGGGAGAAGGGCTATGGGGTTCCCATGAGCCAGGAGCACCGCCGGGTACACCACGTCAGCAACAATGACTTCATGTGGCAGCGTGGGCACCACACAGCGCTTCAGCCACAGCATCAGAAAGCCCGCCAACAGCGCCCGATCGGAGATAGGGGTCCGGGCTTGATGGTGAAAGCTCTCAAAAACCAAGTCAGGGTCGAAACCATCCTCATTCGACTCCGTGGTGTAGAAACTGTCAGGAGCCTGGTCGATCCTGTCTTCAATCTCCCTGTCGGAGCTGGGAGCCAATCGGGTTATCAGATGGTCTTTGGTGTTGACGTTGTTGAACAAGTAACTGGCCCAAGACAGTTGCTTGACTCCCTGCGACCGCCATTTGGTTATTTGGCCGCAAATGTGGAAGTGACATAGCACTTCCCAGTAGGTCTCATATATGAGGGGAAACTCCTCCTTCAAATAGTGAAGCTCCACCGTGGTCGGGACATATTCCTCATAGGGAATGTCCCCTGTCGACAGCCCCGAGACCTCATGCAGCTCGTGCAGAGCAAGGCCCATCTCCCCGACCGGAGTGAAGAACGTCCCCGTCAAAGAATTATAACGCTCTAGAATCCCGAAGAAGTTCTGAGAGCTTTGAGGGATCCCCCACTGCACGGCTCTGACCGCTGGGTATAGTCCCGCACGCTTTAGCAGATCCTCGAGCTCGGTGAGGACAAAGCCGACCATCCTGCCCCACCAATAGTTCTCCGTAGAACGGACCCACCCCGGTGCACGGAACCCAACGGGATAATCACCCTCCGCTTCCATGAATGCGTTGAGGAAGGTAGTGCCAAGTTGTGGTATCTCCCCAGCCGGAACATCAGACTTGCGCGACCCAGGGAAAAGGCCGATAACTGACCTGTCATGACTATCATGACGGTACACTTTGTGGGAGCCCAAATCACCGAGAGTAATCTCAGGGACATATCGAGAGAGGTCCCATTCCATCTTCCGAGGGACGGACATGTGCTGGAAGTAGGACAGCGGGAACATCCTCTCCATGTTCGGAAGAAAGAATCTTCCACCCCTTATTTGACGGAGCCATTTGTAAGTCCCGTCATATACGCTATAGCCGCCATCGTGGATATGATCTCCGAAGAAGAAGGCAGGCTTCTCCAGTTTGATGCCAGCATCCGTTGCAAATGCTGCATCAGTCATGAGCACCCGAAGAGTCCTCATGTCAACATTCGAGAGCCTCTCCCCACGAGCCTGCGACTTGTCAGCTGTCACAGGAACAGTCCTCTGTAACACAAAGGTCAAGTCCCGGTCAGCACCCCCTACATGTCCAAAGTGGCGCTTCTTGGCGAGTGAAGTAGCAGGGCGTGGCGCTGCAAAAAGAAAAGGACACTTAGTTAGATACTCTACCAAAAGTAAGGAAAAATGCTAAGTGTTCAAAACCTAGACGCAGAAGAGATACTGGACGCAGGAATTGTCTAAATCCACGTCCAGACCTGCGAATCTGCGTCCAAACGCAGAAGAGATCCTAGACGCAGGAATTGTCTAAATCCGTGTCCAGACCTGCAAATCCGCGTTCTGCAAACCAATACATGAAAATCCTAAGTACTTGGACTCAGACGCCAAATTCATCAAAATCGGCGGCTGAAGACACAGAACGCAAGGATCAAATCCGCGTTTTGCAAACCAAGACTTGTGAAATTCTAAGTACTTGGACTCAGACGCCAAATTCATCAAAATCGGCGCCTGATGGCACCAAAACGCGGCACAGAACGCAAGGATCAAATCCGCGTTCTGCAAACCGCGTCCAGAGACCTTCACAATTAGAAATATTCTAAGTGAAGGATCCGAAGTGCAGAGCTCACTGGCGTCGGATCATCAAACCCGCGCCCCGGTTATCATCTCAAGGACTGCGTCCGAGAATCAAACACGATTTTGTGTTAATGGTTCTTAGGGTTCTATGAACTTGTGTTAATGGAGAAACTCACGCCGAAGAGGCATTTTACCTCAGAAAACAGCCTCTTGCGCAGAGGAAGCGCCCCTCTCGGCCTCGGCGACGGTCGCCTTTGAGGACGATGCAGCTGGCTTAGTCTTGGGTGCCATTGATGTTCAGAAATCCGAGCAAGGAGATGAACAAGTTCGAAGATGAACAGAGAAGGAAATTCTTTTTCTCAGCGAATGCGTTCGGAGAAGAAGATGCATCTCTCCAACTGTTGCCTTTTATAGGCACAGGGATTCGCGAAGATACGCGGCGTGTGGCCCGGTAGACGCTGCAGTGAGTCGCCGCTTGACGCGTGTAACAAAATCGTTTCTGAACGGAGAAGATCATGCGTCGCAACCCCGCCACGAGTCAGCAGTCGACACGTGGAGCAGTTCATTTAATGAACCAGGAAATCCGCGCGCCAAAAGGCGAAATTTCGCCGGTTCCCTAGGCCAGCTGGCGGCGTAATCATGACATGGCACAGAATTCGCGCCCAAAGAACGCACCTCCTCGATGGACATGCCACGTCAGCCTCTCCATGAATGCATTCGGAAGGTCGCGTCTCTCTAAGAAATTCGCGTCCTTCCAGTCTGGCCAAATATCGCGTCTACCTCATGGGAGATCAGTCTCGTTCTTATCGCCAAAAAAGACGCACCCCATGGAAGTCGCGTCTTTAAAGCAGTTTCATCTCTGCTTTTCAAAAGGAACCTGCGTTCAGCTTCTGCGAATCAGTTCAACAGTACACTGGCGCAAACAAACAACCAACCGCTCCCGGCCAAAAGCGCACCTGTGACAGACTAAAAGCAATCGGGGAGGTCTAGACTGTGTATCTAGACACTCAACACGATCAACTCTGATGGCTTCAAAGAGTTCAACAGTACACTCACGAAGACCAAATCCAGATAAGATCAAACTCGAAGCATTAACAGTCCAGTCATAAAGGCGAACGTGGCTAAAATCCAAAGTATTTCGAAATCCGTCCCATTTAACTGCGGAATATCGAAAACTTTGGAGGGGGTTCTGTAGGCTGTCTAAAATGTCCAACAGACAAGCCACTAAGAAAGCAGAGTTCCAACATCTAGACGCATCGGCCCAAAGCCCGCGTCTCAGCATCAAAGCGCGTCGGCCTGAAGTCCGCGTCTCAGCATCAAGGCGCGTCGGCCCGAAGTCCGCGTCTCAGCATCAAGTCGCGTCGGCCCGAAGCCCGCGTCTCAGCATCAAGTCGCGTCGGCCCGAAGCCCGCGTCTCAGCATCAAGGCGCGTCGGCCCGAAGCCCGCGTCTCAGCAACAAGGCGCGTTCGCTTGACACCCGCGTCTCAGCACCAAGGCGCGTTGGTTCGACACCCGCGTCTCGGTTGCAACTACCCGGATTGCGGGGCCAATCACCGCGCATATAGTGGGTAGTGGCCCCTCATTGTGGAGCGTTTTCAGGGGGCACGTTCACCCCCTGAGACCCCTATAAATAGCCTTGTTCGCATCAACAACAGGAGGACGACGACAATTATCGGGCAAAAGGGACAGACGCACGATCGTTGGGCAAGAAGATCATCAACAGAGAGAGAGAGAAGACTCTTCAGCGAGCTTACTGAGTACTAGCCGCTCTTTGCCTACCTCCTCTTCTAGAGTTTTGGTAGACGGAGCTGAGTTACTCCCTCTACCTGCCAAGGAGAAGATCCCTCGACGGTCCAGAACGGTCATCTGGTCAACGGAGAACAAGATTCACTCTCCACCGCCACACGAAGAACCCAGCACTAAACAAAGGGGGAATTCAAGATTCAATATTCTCCCTCCCTTGTAACCGGAAGATTAAGCCGGCTGTAATTTTTCATCTGATTCAAGGAAATTTTACTCCAGCACCTTTTCCGTGTCAAACAACCAATAAGAAAGATCGTTGGTAGGAATGAATTAAAACAGATAATATTAAATTTGTTGGCCCAAAGGCCATTATCCCAGTTATTTTGATGATAACAAAACATATTTAGTTATGTATTTAACATGTTTTATTTCAGAATATTTCAGGTTATTTAACAGGTTGTTTTTGACGGCTCCGCTAAAAGACTCACAAGTTTGGACGCCGCTAAAATGAAGATTCCCAAGCTACGCACAACTAGGATGCTTTGGGATCAAGATGATGAAGTGAAGATCAAGACAAGATCAAAACGACAAAGAAAAACAAATTTGTAATTGTATTTTTATTTTAGACATTTTGTCAAAACTAGATATTAGAAGTAGAGCTATGGGATCATCACACACACACATTTCAGTTAGGCTTCAAAAAGATTTTTCAATTCCATTTCTATCTTAGTTTTAAAAGAGAACATATTTGAAAATACGCGTTTTAGAAAAACAATAGTTTTTGGAAAAACATTTTCATTGAAAAATAAGTTTGTGTTCAAAAGAATTTTATCAAACTACTTTTAACATGTTTGAAGTATGACACATGCTTATACTTCATGTTTTTACAAGTTCCAAATCTTACCCAAAACCCAAAACCAAAACCAAGATTTTCTGGTTCTGGAAGTTCTGTTTTTTCAGAACTTACAGTGACCGGTCGACCGGCCCGGTCGACCGATGTGCACAATACTGTGCACGTCTATATCAGTCGACCGACCCGGTCGACCGAAGTTCATTTACGTTTACGGGAGTTTTCGGTCGACCGACCGGTCGACCGATGAGCCCCAACGGTCATATTTTTGACCGTTGGCGGTCGACCGACCCGGTCGACCGGACTCTGTCAAAAGTTCTGACAGGTCCAACAGCTAGTTTTTCTGACTGCTTTTCTTTTTGGGATTTGTCTCCAACGAGTTTTTGAGGCTATTTTTGACCCCTATAAATAGAGGGTCACCTCATATTGATTAGACAACAATTGCAAAATATTTCTTAAGAGTTTTACAAAGATTTTCAAAGCCTTCTTTCATAAAAGATTTTCCAAAGCCTAAATTCCCAACACCCAACTTGTAGCCTATTCCTCTAGCTTCTCTCTAGATTTTGCACACCATAATCCCAAAGCTTTACATCTACATATTTGGTTCTAGGATTGTGCAAGTGAGCTTTTGTAAAGTGATCAAGTGTGATCACTCAATTCTTCTTGGAGTGAAGTTGTAGAGGCATCGGCCTCAAGGGAGCTAGTGAGCTTCGGGTGGTGTTGCGGCATCACAAGTGTAAGGGACAAGTGTGTCCTTGTATTGGCGATCCGGTGGGATCAACGATAGTAGTGCAAATCCTTCAAGTGTGAAGGCGGGGACGTAGAGCGTGGCTCGAACCTCGGAAACACATCCTTGCGTTTGCGTTTGATCAATTTTCTCTAACTCTACTCCTTTCAATTCTTGCACCTTAATTGTTGTATTTATTGCAAGTCTTTATTTGTGCTATTTGTGTGTGAAAGTTTTAATTCCGCAAAATTGCCATAATTCATATAGCCATCACCTATTCACCCCCCCTCTAGGTGATTTCAATTGGTATCAGAGCCTAACCCTACAACTTAGGTCTAACAACCTTAGGGAGATCCATATTTGGCTATATACATTTGTTGCATTTTTACTTGCTTGTGCATTCATGGCATCCATGGACTTTTCTAGCATTAAATCTCCACCCAAGTTTGATGGTTTAAACTTCCCCATTTGGAAGGTGAAAATGAATCTCTTCCTTAAATCCTTAGGTGTTAGGGTAGCTAGGGCCATTACCAAAGACTTCATTGAACCAACTAGTGATGAGAGCACATGGTCCGAGGATACTTCCAAAGACTATGAGGCTAATGCTAGGGCACAATATGCATTAACCCAAGCCCTAAATGAAGATGACCTTGCACGCATAATAAATTGCAAATCCGCATTCGAGGTTTGGAACATACTCATTGTGACTCATGAGGGAACGTCTCAAGTCAAGAGAGCCAAAGTTGACTTGCTACGTTCTCAATATGAGAATTTCTATATGTTTGATAATGAGAGCATTGATGACATGCTCACCCGTTTTACAAAAATAACTAATGCTCTTTCTTCCTTAGGCGACAAGATTGATAATGATCAAAAGATAAGGAAGGTGATTAGAGCTCTTCCCAAAGCTTGGGAAGTCAAGGCGACCACTCTCAAGGAACTCAACGACAAAGAGGAGATGGACTTCTCCGGCTTCATCGGAAATCTCAAGACGCATGAGATGGAGATGAAAGTTAGAGAAGAAAGGGAGGCACCAAAGAAGAAGACCATTGCCTTCAAAGCCGCTCCTACCATACACGAAGAGGATGACTCATCGGAAGATTGCGATGAGGATTTCGCCATGCTCATCCGGAAGGTGGGCAAGATGTTCTACAAGAAAGGACGGCAAAGTAACTTCCGAAGAGGGAAGCCTCAAGGAAGGTACGAGAAGAAAAGAGATGAACCCGGTCCTTGCTTTCATTGCAAGAAGATCGGTCACCTAATTGCCGATTGCCCCGCTCTACAAGCAACCACATCCAAGAATGGGCAAAGAAAGAAGAAAGCGTTGGCCGCTACATGGGATGACACGGAGTCGGAATCCGAAGAGGAGCACGACGCCGCCAACATGTGCTTCATGGCACAAGGAGACGACGCTCCTAAGGTAACAATTGAAAACTCTCTTGATGATGATGATCTCACTATGGATGAACTAGCACGTTTCTTTGAGGAATTACAACATAGATATGAGATTTCGCAATCTCATAATAAAAAGTTAAAAAGGGAAAATGATGTTTTAAAGAATAAACTTGAATTAGTAGTAAATGAGAAAAATGCCTTATCTAGTTCATTTGATAAATTGAAAAATGATTTTGAAAAATATAAACTAGCTAGTAAAGGCAAAACCCCCATGGTTTCAATTGATAAAAATGATTTTGTTGAGATCCAAAAACGTGTTGAAGTTTTGGACTCAAATTTAAAAAGGTATGCATTTGATTTGAAAAAGATAGCATCTAAATTTCCTAAGGGAGCCCCCAAGGGAAACATGCACAACATACACATACACATGCACGGAAACATGCACACACTCATAAGCATGCATTCATGTACAATAGTGGTAGAATTTATATTTGCACACATTGTGGCCGCAAAGGCCATTTAGAAAAGTTTTGCTATGCTAAGAACAATGTTAAAAATAAATTTGTTTGGGTTCGCCCCGGATCTAACCCCAAAGGACCCACTAAGATTTGGGTACCAAAAGAGCCACCGATTTCAAATGAAACAGGTATAGGTGGATCTACATCCTCCAAGACTTAGGAGGAAACGGTGCCCGGGTGGTGGATGCAACAAAGCTTAAAGAACACATCAAGATTGCATCGCTATCGTGGAGGCACCTAATTTTGGAGATTGCCCGTAAAATTGGTAACATCTCCATTTAAGAGTTTTTAATTTTGTATATACAATTGTTATAGGATTGCTAGTTAGTTTTATGCTTCATTGATACATGATTAGTATAAACTTGCAACTCTAACATGATTGTATATGCCATGTTCAATTTTGATTTTTTTTTGACATGTATACATATGTATAGAATTGATAGTTTGCTTTTGTATTCTATTGATATATGCTTGTATAGAACTACCTTTCTATCATGATGTATATGTGCCTTGTGTTAACTTTTATATCTTTGTTTCATGCCTTGTTCATCACATGTCCACATGTATAGTTTAGTATTTGTGATTATATACTTGTATGCATATACACATTATTTTCATAAATAAAAAAAATTAAACATTTGTAATTTTCTTATTTAAGCAAATACCTTAAAGATGGCAATTGCGCACCTCAACTCATTCAAGAGGAATCAAGAGGATGAAGTTCAGAACCCGTCACTGGGTATTCGGCTTCAACATCTTTAAAATCTTTGTTTAAATATAAAAATAAAATTAAAATTGGATGCTTGTATTTTGATGTTTGTAAAGACTTAATGAAGATTTAAAAACTGTTGGTGTGTTCCTATATGCTTAATATATAATACCTATTTTAGATTACAAAATTACTAAAAATTTTTTTTGGGCTATTTGCTGTTAGCTGTTTTTCAGGCAAATCCGGTCGACCGACCCCTAAATCTCCGGTCGACCGACTCTGCCTGAGAGAAAATTTTTTTATTTTTTTCTGTGCTACCGGTCGACCGACCAGAATTCCGGTCGACCGATGCTGGCCTGCTGTGGTCTCGGGATATTTCGGTCGACTGACCCGGTCGACCGATATCATTTACAGAGCTCTCTGTTGGATTCGGTCGACCGGACCGGTCGACCGATCGTCGTGTTTTTGCCCAAATCTGCTATATAATTTCTTTTTCTCTCTCTCTCTCTCTCATTTCACTCAGCGACCGAAACCCCCAAAATTTCCCCAAAATTTGATTTCTCTCCAATCCTTCAACCAAATCCAAATCCTTTTAAAACCCATCTCAAATCCTTCATTCCACCTTCAGATCTTCGATTTCAACAACTTCCAACCACCGGATTCGAAGAATTTCAGGATTTTTCAGTTAGGGTTTTGGATTCTCAATCAAGGTAAAAATCGATTTTTTATTGTGAATCTTCACTTCTAGCTTAGATATCTCTATTCCTTTGTCACTATTTTAGGTTGCTTAGCTTCTAGATCGTGCCATAATCTTGATTTCACCTAAAAATCAAATTTTTATTCATCATGCCTAAGAGATCTCGTACTGAGAAGGGGAAGGGTATTGCCCAACCCTCATCTCAGGGTCCTAGACCCATACGGCCCTTTAGAAATGATCTAGCTGAAGATAGATACTCCCACCTCTCCACTAGAAATATCAATTCAGGGAGATTTGTTACCATTCAGGATTTTGAACACCTAGACATCCCTCAAATCCTGCAAAATAATAATCTAGTTGAGTTCTTGACCATTAAGGAACAAGTATACACTTCCCTTGTTCCTTACTTCTATGCCAACTATGAATTTGATGGTAACCGGATCACATCTAGAGTTCTAGGTAGGGAAATCGACTTCTCTATCGGTCGGTTTGCTAGAATTCTGCATCTCTCCACTGGCGGAGCAGATGTGTATTCTCATGATTTACATGATTTCGAATTTCCTGAGGGTGAGTCCTCACTCACCGCCTCTACCCTGATTCACGGGGATGACAACCCGGCTTAGTTAGGAATGAGGTAGTGAGTCGATACACTCTTCAATCTCAGGTCCTTGCCAAGATTATCTTTTTCAACATTGTCCCCAAACATGGCGAGTATAGCCATGCTAGGGGTTGTGTCCCCTTGATTATCTATTGTCTGCTTAAAGGGATTAAGGTCAACTTTCCTAGAGTTATTGCATCTCATATGGCCTCTGATCAAATCCGTACTGCGGTAGAAGTTTGCCCTACGGCATGCTTATTACCCATCTTCTTCGAGCTCTTGACTTTGATCTTTCTGCCGAAACTCCTTCAAGCCCCCTGACAAACATCAATGGAGTCGTCCTGAAGATGATGGAAGCACAGCTGCGTAGACACGCTCCTGTGCAACCACCTCATCCTCCTGCTGGTCCTGGCTCATCTTCAGCACCAGGATCTTCTTCTTCTGCAGCACCTGCATTTCCTCCTGAGTTACTAGCTCTTCTCTCTTCGGAGGTCCGCACTCAGATCGAGGCGCACCAGGCCTGGGTTCGTGCGGAGATGGATGCTCGTGACGCTCAGGAAGCTGCTTTTCGGGCAGAGGTCAGGAACGACATGTCATACTTTGCTGACTCCATGAGATTCGTGGATGTCCAGTTTCAGGCTCTCTTTGCACAGTTTTCCATGACCGTTCCTGATCGTACTGCGACTGCTTGTCGTCTTCCGTCTACCGGTCCTCCATTCCCTCCCAGAGCTCGTGCTTCAGTTCCACCACCGCGGACCAGAGTCGATGGCATTGACCCAGATGAGGTCATTTCTTCAGGCGAAGACGCTGGTGACGAAGAGCAGACGGCTGATGAGGAAGCTGGAGATGATGATGAGTGACCTCCCCTTTTGATGATGTCAAAAAGGGGGAGAGTTATTTTGAGAGAGTTATCTTGAGAGAGATATTTGTGATATTTTGTGTTGTAGTACTTTATGTGTTTGGATATTGTGTGTTTTGGACATGTAGTATTTGTGTTATGGACATGCAGTATTTATTTGTGTTTGGACATGTATTTGGATTTCTACATGTATGCTTTGTGGACGTATTTCTTATATGTATCCATGTTCTATCTTGATATATGACATGAGTATTTGTCCTATGTTATGAGTACTTGTTGACATGGAAATATGTGTTTATCATTTTTATATACTATGCCCACATACGATTTTTGTCATTTATGATATGCTTGTGTTGAGGGGGAGCTTCACTTGAAGTCTCTACCCAAAATATTTTGTGATAAATACATATGTTTTGCCATCATCAAAAAGGGGGAGATTGTTGGCCCAAAGGCCATTATCCCAGTTATTTTGATGATAACAAAACATATTTAGTTATGTATTTAACATGTTTTATTTCAGAATATTTCAGGTTATTTAACAGGTGTGTTTTTGACGGCTCCGCTAAAAGACTCACAAGTTTGGACGCCGCTAAAATGAAGATTCCCAAGCTACGCACAACTAGGATGCTTTGGGATCAAGATGATGAAGTGAAGATCAAGACAAGATCAAAACGACAAAGAAAAACAAAATTTGTAATTGTATTTTTATTTTAGACATTTTGTCAAAACTAGATATTAGAAGTAGAGCTATGGGATCATCACACACACACATTTCAGTTAGGCTTCAAAAGATTTTTCAATTCCATTTCTATCTTAGTTTTAAAAGAGAACATATTTGAAAATACGCGTTTTAGAAAAACAATAGTTTTTGGAAAAACATTTTCATTGAAAAACAAGTTTGTGTTCAAAAGAATTTTATCAAACTACTTTTAACATGTTTGAAGTATGACACATGCTTATACTTCATGTTTTTACAAGTTCCAAAATCTTACCCAAAACCAAAACCAAAACCAAGATTTTCTGGTTCTGGAAGTTCTGTTTTTTCAGAACTTACAGTGACCGGTCGACCGGCCCGGTCGACCGATGTGCACAATACTGTGCACGTCTATATCAGTCGACCGACCCGGTCGACCGAAGTTCATTTACGTTTACGGGAGTTTTCGGTCGACCGACCCGGTCGACCGATGAGCCCCAACGGTCATATTTTTGACCGTTGGCGGTCGACCGACCCGGTCGACCGGACTCTGTCAAAAGTTCTGACAGGTCCAACAGCTAGTTTTTCTGACTGCTTTTCTTTTTGGGATTTGTCTCCACGAGTTTTTGAGGCTGTTTTTGACCCCTATAAATAGAGGGTCACCTCATATTGATTAGACAACAATTGCAAAATATTTCTTAAGAGTTTTACAAAGATTTTCAAAGCCTTCTTTCATAAAAGATTTTCCAAAGCCTAAATTCCAACACCCAACTTGTAGCCTATTCCTCTAGCTTCTCTCTAGATTTTGCACACCACAATCCCAAAGCTTTACATCTACATATTTGGTTCTAGGATTGTGCAAGTGAGCTTTTGTAAAGTGATCAAGTGTGATCACTCAATTCTTCTTGGAGTGAAGTTGTAGAGGCATCGGCCTCAAGGGAGCTAGTGAGCTTCGGGTGGTGTTGCGGCATCACAAGTGTAAGGGACAAGTGTGTCCTTGTATTGGCGATCCGGTGGGATCAACGATAGTAGTGCAAATCCTCAAGTGTGAAGGCGGGGACGTAGAGCGTGGCTCGAACCTCGGAAACACATCCTTGTGTTTGCGTTTGATCAATTTTCTCTAACTCTACTCCTTCAATTCTTGCACCTTAATGTTGTATTTATTGCAAGTCTTTATTTGTGCTATTTGTGTGTGAAAGTTTTAATTCCGCAAAATTGCCATAATTCATATAGCCATCACCTATTCACCCCCCCTCTAGGTGATTTCAAAATTATGCTATGTTGATCATGCAAGTACTTATCAATTTCAATATTTAAAGAACTAATTATAAACTTTTGTTTATGTATGAGTAAGTTCTATACGCAATAAAGAAGTCAAGCCATCACAAGGAGAAATAGAATCACTCGCTCACTTTAATGTGGACAGAAAATCAGAATAGATAACAGACTGGATGATGTAATATAGACTTGTAATTAAAGAGTTGATGTAATAGAAAAATATCTGAGATGAATATAATTTGATCTTACTTACTTGTTGATTGTTAGTTGATCTTTGAACTCACATCGATGAGAAGAAGTACAGTCGACGAAAACAGTATCTCGAGGAGACGAGGCACTCATGCATACGAGACTGAAGTTGACGGATGTGTGATGAATGAGAGAGAGATTTGACGATGAGGTATTCGACGGAGATATATTTGAGAGGAAATTTGAAGGGGAGATAAAGAGAGGAAATAGAGATAGATAAATCAATTACGGTTCCCACCAATAATTGAGTCTAATAAGGCATCCACCACTATAAAAGAGAAGAGGATTGAGAAATTCGTAAAACTCAATGAGAGTAAAAGCTTTTATTGATTGTTCATTGAAAAAAGTAAATACATGGGGCCTTTATATAGACTACAAAATTACATCTCCTACTTGTATTTGAATTACATAATTCTAATCCTAAAAGAAATCAAAAGTCTAAAAGAAAGAAAATACATAAAAAGGAAAGCAGTATCCTACTACAAATCGTATACGAAAAACAACAATACAAGAAATAGAAACTAGAACTCCTAATACTAATCGGATTTTACAATTCCTTCTAGAACCAAATTGCCATAGAATTCTTGGGCCTCTTTGGGTACACTTTTCATGCTTTTGAATTAGGCTTTGAATTGGACTTTGGCTTCATAATGTCCGCGTTATTCTCCCGGGTGGAAAGAACTCGACTCTGTGAATTTGAGAAAGAAGAACTTTCATACTGCTCCAATATGTCAAGATCAATCTTTTGCAACTCACTTTGATCTATCACGAATCATCTGTTGGTGATTTTTCTTTCCATCGAACCAAATACTTATGAGTCCCACCATCTTTAATAGTGATAATTCATTTCATCATCCACAATTTATCAATCGGATCCACTGTATTAGATAATATATTTGGAAGTGGTGGAAGAGAATGTCTCTCAAAAAAAGGCTCAAGGGATGGCTCATCTAATTGGGTTGTTAGGGTTAAAATCAGGACCCTTGTAATCTACTATATCTACAATATTGAATGTAGAAATGATACCAATATCTTGAGGAAGATCGATAACATAAGCATTGTCGCTTAGCTTCTTTAAATCTGAAATGGACTAGCACTACAAGCATGTAATTCTTAACAGTTTCTGGTGGAATCGTTCCGGACGAATCTGTACCATCACATAATCACAACCATTAAATGTTAAGTCTTTTTCTTACGTCCGCTCGTAGCTTATAGTTGGCAT